>JAJJMA010344347.1:0-15495 GCA_023529015.1 Papaver nudicaule
AGATAAATAATATAAATCTTTGTCAAACCTTATTTATTTGTAGGTGGTAAATATGAAAAATTATAATTGAAAATTGATTACTATTATCAATTGTGAGGTAGGGTGGGAAATAGTGAAAGTGTGGGTGGTAAATAAGGACGACCTTTAGGTTTGATGGAGCTTATGAGCTTTCTGAAAGTCGTTGTTCCTGGATATGATCATGAACTTATCATCCAACAAAATGTAAATCCAAGTGAAAATGTCTATGCACCTACTCAACCGGCTGGTCCACCAACACTACCAAATGAACTAGTTCGTCGGAACTACAAGGACATCGCTCCTTTTAAATGAGAGTTAAATGAGGGTTAAGACGTCAAAAAGATCTGAGTAAGGGGAATATCAATGAAGAAGCTGATGAAATATCTAAACTACAGTCATAGAGCGCCAACCTAATGGAATATCTAAAACAAACTATGTTGCAAAATGAAGTAATAACAATGCAACAACAAGCAATGTTAATGAGATGTGGAAGCTTATAATGGAATTGATGAATGAAATGGATAAATAATCAACCAAATCAGTTTCTTCTACCCTTATGTTTATACCCAATATTCAATTGGAAACGCAAGAAGAACTTAAAATGGAGATTCTTCTCTAAGAACTTAATTTCTACCCAATCAAGTTACTAAGTAGCATCTAAATAAAAAGCTAGAATTAGATGAGCTAATTTCACGTAGAGATTACAATTAGGGTTTGTAGAAGAGACAACTCTCATTCTCACACAAATATTGTAAAACATCAATAAAATCTAAAAACTCCCTTTCTTGAAGTCTATCTTCTTATTTATAGTTGTACCAAGGGAATATTTGGTATTTCATAAATACCACTATGTATCATCCTCCCCATCTTGAGTAGAATGCGTCCTCGAATCGTCAATTTATAGTTACGCATCAACCTTCCTTCCTTGAGAGACATTCGCTCTCGAATTATTAATTTATACTTGTCATTTGTGCTTGAACTCTTTTCAGGTTTAAAAACCACACGACCACAACTTCTTCCTTTATAGTTACTCACCAAGTCAAGCATTTTATGATCATGGTAAAGAACGTTCTCAAATAGTAAAGAAACACCAAGTAGTTCTCTCAATCTTGCACGGTGACTAACATCTTGATATCTATCTTCAAAGAATGCCCAAATTGGATCAATACACGTTGATTCCACATTTAGTTGTAGCTTGAGCAATGTCTTATTGCCACCGATTGTTGGTTCACTTGTTGTAAATGGTACTTGAGTTCTTTCTCATGTAGTATCTTCAAATTCATTATCATACAAGGGCTCACCAAAATATTTACTTCACCACCATTAAATACCTCATCAAATGTAGGATACAAAGGTATGCCTTTTCTTTTTTCATGATTTCTTTATGATAGCACTTGGTCCATGATAGTGAAATAATCAAAGGATTTGATCAACTTCATCATTTTCATAGTTTAAAGAGAAACCAAACTTTGTTGGTGAGATTTTATCAAACACCATGTGGGCAACTTCATTCTCTCCACGTTCACCATAAGAATCTTCTCTTAAAAACTCTTTATCTCCCACAAACTCATTAGAGACCTCGTAAGAATCCACATAAAGACTTTCAAGTTTCTTAAATTTATATTCTTATAGTTGATGCATTACTTCGAATATTTGCATCTCAATTTATTCAACTACCCCTTTACTTGAATTTTACTTTCAAACTTCTTAGTTTTTTCTTCTACTAGTTGACACATTTCATCAAACATGCTTCATTTGGGATAACCATTCAATCACTTTAATTTTGTTTAACCTTACTTCCTTATTGATTTTCTTTATTCTTTGTAAGATAAGTAACAACTAAGAAGAAATAACTTTCAACATAAACTTCAATCAACAACCAAAACTACTTGATAATGAAAAAGGTAGATTTACCTTAAGAACACCACTACCATTCCAAAAGAATCAACAAGCTCTGATACCAAATGATGAGAGATGCATAAGCTTACAGTCGAAAATAAACGAAATTGATAAATGAAATGGATAAGTAATCAACCAAATTAGTTTTTTCTACCCTTATGTTTCCACCCAATATCAATTGGAAACAAATGAAGAACTTAAATGGAGTTTCTTCTCTAAGAACTTATAATTTTTACCCAATATTAATTGAAAACTACACAATACTAAGAAGCATATAAATGGAACTCTAGAATTAGACAAACTAATTCTACATAGGGAATACAATTAGGATTTGTAGAGAAAAAACTCTTATTCTCACACTAATGTTGTAAAACATCAATAAACTCTAGAAAACTCTTTTCCTAAAATTCTATCTTCTTATTTATAGTTGTATCAAGGGAATATTTGGTATTTCATAAATACCTCTATGCATCATCCTCCCCATCTTGAGTGAAATTCGTCCTCGAATTGCCAATTTGTAGTTGCCACTATGCATCATCCTCCCCTCATTGAGAGACATTCGCCCTCAAGTTGCCAATTTGTAGTTACCACTATGCATCAAATGTGGATGTAAATGATGACACTTAACTAAGCCAATACAAGTCGAGCACAAATTCAAGCACATGAAGAACAAGACGCGGCGATAATATATGTTTTATTTGAATGATGGAAATCCATATGGCTGTAAGAATCCCGGGATTCAAAATAGGGTTAGTAAAATCAAGAAATACTTGTAATTTTTGCATAGATATATGTTCTTAAAGTCAATGATGAATATCGGGACTTCGATGAAGAAAATGTGGTAAGTTGTCTACAATTTGTTTACAATGAACTTAATTTTTGTATATAACAATCTCAATTACTAACTTAATGTTCCAAATACTCAAGATGGGGAGGATGATAGAGTAAAGTAACTTCTTTAACAATCTCTATTAAAGAAAGGCAACCAGATCAAGTTGTTAAAGAAGTTGATTCGGATGATGATGATGATGTGGTCATGACACCAAATTTATCTCAAACTCATACATCCACACCAATTCAATACGCATTGGAGCGCGTACCAACCATTCCACGAGTTACACCTGAAAAAGCGAGGGTACCTTAATACACCACCAACTTATTGGGTTCGTGAACCTATGGACAGACTATCTCAAATATCAACATGCAAATCTTTAACATGAGTTGGATCGTCAAGATCAATTCCAACAAGAATTGTGTTTTGGCATCTAAACTTGACATACCAACGTTAGTAGGTTTTACCGAGCAATACTCTAACATCTCCCCATTTGTCAATTTTAGTGACAAAACCAATTTTTCATATGGATTTCAAAATATAAACTAAGATCTATTCCATGATGTATTGATATCCAATTGAATGAAGACGACCTTGCATCGATCAATTAAGTTCAATATGATATCCAAGAAACCGAAGCAATATAATTTCTAACAACAACATATTTCATAGCAAACTCTTTCATCTCATCTTTCTCAGCTTCCCTCTCTTAGCTAAATATGTTCCTTTTTGTAAAACAGTTTTATTAAACAACGTGAGTTGTGACACTCAGTAGGCAAGAAGCAACAAAACAGTTTTATTATGCAAAACAGATGCAAGTTTTCAAAACATAATCAACATGGACAAAGCACATAACTTCATAGTCATATTGACAACCCAATATCAAGCAAAGAACATAGTAATCAACTCACACAACCGGAGCTCAGCTCAAACAAGAGCTACCCTGCGCAGGTTTAGAGAATCAAATTTGTTCCCGTGGATAACTCGTACCCAATCATATAGTATTTAGATATCATACCCGTCTCATGGACCTCAGTCCAAAGTAGAACATCATGCTCAAGAACAATGTCAGTTAATCATTAAACATGATAAAAATATGAAGTTTGTAAAACAATAACTTATCAGTTTTGGGTTTGTGTTGCGCCTACCTCAACAAGCTAGCAATCACAGCAACAATCAAGGTATGATACACCAGAGACCTCTACCAGCTCTAGCTCCAAGTTATGTTCTCGAGGGTTCTAGCTCTCCTTCTTGCGGCAACCCTAAACTCAACCTCAAGTTCTCTTTATATACAGTTGTTCTATGTATAGTTTCATCAACTAAGGATTCAGTATTCTTGTACGTAAAGTAATAGAGTTTCCATATACTCAGTCTCTCATAAGCAATGATAACCTTTACAGCTAAGGCATCTCTCTATACTTAGCTATAATGAGCAAACAAGGCATTAATCACACGTAACATATGCATAAGTCATACGTAACAAGAAAGGTATAACACACTCACACAAACAAATATGGACTTATACTTGACCATATCATGCACGTATGCAGTCAAATTTGGGTCAGGGTATTACATTCTGGGTCAGGTGTGGCTACAATCTTTCTTCCTAGGTTATACAAACCATATTTTAGGGTTTATTCACTTCTTTATAGTTTATATGTACGAAGAATGGTTCTGATTCATCCAGGGTTGTTCCTCTCACTCCCTGATAATTTCTTTCAATAATTCTCCCATTGAATTACCAAAACAAAAAGAACTTAATTATTGACATAATGGTGTTTCTTCTTCTTGGCAATTAATGGACTCATATATTCTTGACAATCAATGGAATTGAATCCCAGGTATGTCTCTCTCTTTCTCTCGCTCGCTCTCTCTCTCTCAAATTGAGATTTTTATTTTTTTTTTCTAATTTTTTTGTTTTTAGCATCCAAGGACTCATATATTCTTGACAATCAATGGAAGTGAATTTGTGATGCTATTACTATACGGGCATAATTTCTAATAAAAGCAATTGTCATTAGGTCTTAGGATTCATTTGTCATCGTTCATTGCTTAAAATGCAACTTAGCTTTTGATGTTCTTTTATACACATCCATTTCCAGGCCGTAGTGGATTCGAGACACAAGTTTCTTCTTTCAGTGAATTTAGTGAGAAGGTAGTAACCATTAATAATGTTGTTTGCCTCCTACCTCCGGATATTGTAGTTTGATTGTTATTCTCATTGTGGAATTTTTCTCCCCATACCTCACGACATCATTACGGTGTAGTCTCATTTACACATTATCTCTTTCTCCGGTCATTCCACATGTGAAAGAAGCTGGATACAGTGTGATTCAGTTGATTGGGGTTATTGAGCATCGACAGGTATAAATAATTAAATGTTGATTAACCTAGCTGATCGTGAAGTAGATTGACTGTTTTGTTTCTTTGATAACCAGGAAGCAATATCCTGTAAATGAAATCATGTAGTTTATATGTAGTATATTTTTGAATCATAGTCTCCTACGATTTATCTGACAATTTTTGAGGTTTCATGTGTTTCTTGACACTTAAGATTGGAGAAGACTTCACAGAGGCCTTTTGGTTTGATGTCTCTTTTATGCCATCCTTGAAGCAAAATTGTCGTATGATTCAAAGAAACACATGAAGGTTTGAATTGTAGCCACACGAAGTATCCATGATCAAATCTATAGAGATAGTATCGCTAAAAATTGGGTTCGTATTAATTCACCTAGGAACAGGGAAATAAGAAACCAATAGTTTAAGCTGATGACGTACTGTGGCTTTTAATGGTAGTGTCGCTGATTCAAGAAAGTTCCATCACAGTTGCTGCTTTTTTTTTTTTGAAGGCAAACTATAGTCTTTCATTAAACATAGAGAATGGTACAAAAGGTTATACAGTGGTGTAATACTGAACAAAACCTTCCGCAAAGGTAATGCAGTATTGATTGACCATTCATATGGTAAGCTAGTGTCAGCAACATAGTCGATAGAAGCAATCTCCAGAAGTACGCCTGTAAAGAGAACCAAGCATCCACTATCCACCACCAAAGCTGTAGTGCAACCACCCATAAAGTGTTGCCAGCTGACCATCTAAAGAGATGGCCTAAGAACTTGTGAACAAAGACCCATCGATGCAGCCTTTGATTTCCTTCGTACCACAAAGGAAAACCACAGTTGCTGCTTTATTTCTGTGCTGAGATATGCTTTAATATGACGTGGAGGGTGAGGGTTTCTTTTTCTGATATGATTATGGAAATTGATATGATTATGGAAATTAGAATTTGTAGGGCTCATATTTTCCCATCATGAGTTCAAATGTAAATATTATTGCATTCCCCATTTGGTAAGCCTGCGCACCTAAGCTAATTATCATATCCGTTTACAATGTTAATCTAGAAGCAGTTTGTACTTTTTCATCCAATAAATCATGGATTATGTACCTATTACATTGCTTGAAATGAGATATGTTACAAAGTTCAATTTCTCTGTGCACGACATTTACCTTGCCAAATATAGAGGCCGAGGCGTCTGTATCGTACAATCCAGATATTTTCTTTTTTCTTTTTTTTTGACAGGCGAAAAAAAAATTGTTCGATTAGATGCATAATAGGCACAAATGTTATACTCTTCTGACCTTTATTCAAAATGTTTTTTATAAAAAGAAATTTTATTTTTCACCGGCATTTAAACGATGAAAAATCATATTATCAAATAAGCTGTTACCCATGGCACTTGTTATACCCTAGCCCGTGGCACAGATTATAGTCGATCATGAATACAGGTATTAGTCTTTGTATCGTGATTGTCTAGGTTATAAAACTTTATCTTTGAAATTTAACTGATTGTTAGACATCAAGAATTGTCAATCGAATCTAGAGCTTATCCGTTTTTGCATTAAATGTATGATATTTGATAGGGGAGAATAAATATGACACTTTTATTTTTGATTGATAAATGAAATATGGACACGAGCCAAACTAAACCTAATTATAATGTTGGGTTTATTATCTGGGAACCGAAGTCCCTCAACACCTTTTATTATCTAACGAGACAGGCAAAAATAGTTGCTAACAATCTCGCAATCTTTGTTATTCAGCACCATGTTCATCATTCGTGGACATCTTCTTCAACCCCCTTCAACATCTCTCTTCTAGTTGTAGAAGGTTATTTAGCTAATTTTAATTACTCTATGTTGGTTCTTAGTATTAATTTATGTTTGTTTATTGTAATCTGGCATTATATTGTAATTTGCTATTGCTATAATATAATGTATGGATTCTTTTATTAAAAAAAAAGATAAATGAAATATGGAGTAAATGGGAAACAATTAGTTTTGGTACTACTATCTTATATATGTTTGCCATTTGGAACTTCCTTTTGGAATTATGGCTTAGGAACAAAAGATAAATGACTTCATAAGATGCAACAAATGGTAAGTGGCGAGTTTTATAGTTTAACCAAAGTTAAAATAGCACGGATTGTCAGAAGAAGTTATTTTCTTTACAGTCGTGCTACAGGGACACCGGATCCTTACACCCATATGTGGCATTAACATCCACCGTAGATTCCCACCCACCCAACCCCACCCAAGATTAGCAGACTCCCCGCTATAGGAATGAGCCAACCATGACACGCTACGTTATGGTGTAAAAATCTGGTGTAGGAAAACCGGTGTCCACCAAACATTTTCGTTTTCTTTAGCAGAAAAATGTCAGAACTCAGAAAGAAGTCATTTTGATTTGGACACTTTGAAACAACAGCGTTGCCTTTCTGCGGGAACCGAAAATGCTATCCACCTCCACATTTTTTTTTGATACGAAAGGAATATTATTACGAGGTAAACAGATTACAGAGTTTTCTCAAGTTCTAGCTGAGATTGAATACATCTAGGAGTCGAGAAGCTCCAATTTTTGTTTAACCTTTCTACTCTAGCTACTTTAGATAAAATGTCTGCTACTTTATTCATTTGCTTTGGAATGTAGTAACATTTCCAAGCTACATTTAAATTAAAAACCCCTTTTAGATCTGCAATTCTATGGTCCAGCCTCCATGAAATGTTAACAGCATCAGTTGTAATTGCCTTTGTCACCAGCATTGAGTCCGACTCAAAATTCACCTCCTCCAGCTTCAGCTGTCCTGCCCATCGAACCGCCTCCTCCAATGCTTGTAACTCAGCTTCTTCTTTATTTAGCGGATCATTGAGGAAGGTGCATTTGGCTCCAAGAGAGGTACCTGCATGATTACGGATTATTAGACCGATGCCCCCAAATTTAGTTTCTAATTTATACGAACCATCACAGTTAATAGTCAGCCTATTTGGCTGAGGTGCTTTCCATTTTAGATTATTCCTGAGAGTTCTCTGACCAGGAGAAACACTAGGCATAGAAGACCTGTAGTAAGAAGGGTTAGAGATTAGTTGCCGAGCTCTGGTGATTGTAGCCGTGATATCTATCGGTTTTCCTTGATGCACAACTTCACATCTAACAGTCCAAATCACCCAAGCAACTATCGCTCTCTTACAAAGATCTCCTTCAGACAGATAACCTTGTTTGCAATCTTTGAACCAGGAGGAAATCCATTCCCTAACATCCTGATAACTTCCAACTGTGTTACCCAAAGTAGCTAACCAGACAGCTCTTGAAAAACCACAGTGCATGAGAAGATGAGAAGTTGTTTCTTCCTATGTGCATTGCATAGGACAAGTGGTATCAATGTGTCTTAGAGCTATAGAAATCCGCTTTCTTGTGGCTAGAGCATTGGTAAGGCATTTCCAGAGAAAATGTTGGATTCTTGGAATTAGTGGCAGCTTCCAGAGTTTAATGAAGACTGATTTGGCTTCTGTATCTTGCATTTCCTGAGGATATTTCAGTGAGTACAGCTTATTGTATGCTGATTTGACTGAAAAAACTCCATTCTTCTCTAGTGTCCAAATTAGCCTGTCTTGCTTAGCCGGATGGATGGGAATCTTCTGAATTTCTGCTGCAAGAGTGAGGCCAAAGAGCTGTTGTAAAAGAGACAAGTTCCAGCTGGAACCTCCATGGTTAAAGAGATCATACACATGGACATAATGAGTATGTGAAACCACATTATTATAAGGGGTTAGCAACTCCTGCAAACCTGGAACCCATTTATCTTGCCACACTCTGATGGTCTTACCATCTCCAAGTTGCCAACAGCTAAATTCTTTGATAAAAGGAAGTTCACCACTAATGCTTTTCCATGACCAAGAAGAGTCCTTTTTGGAAGTTGCATTTAGCACATCACCATTATTGAAGTACTTTGAGGCTAGAGCTTTAGCCCAAACCTCAGCTTTATTCACCTCCACATTCCTACCCATTTTCTTCCGGCCAATATGACACTCACCTATTGGTCCATCCAATGACCATAGGCCCTGCAAATCGAAGGTGGGTGGTGTAGGCATGAAAGTCCGACCTCAAGTCGCGACTTATATGGGTTCCCGAATTAATCGTGCATTATACAGATTGGAAATAAATCGGCGTTTGAATTCGGTCGTTTATTCAACCCAATTTCCACTGATTCCACCCCAATACATATAATTTCCTTTAATTTACAAAAATCTGAGACCACAGGGACTCGAACCCATGTTCTAGAACATGTGGGCTGGACGTCAAACCAGTGAACCATGTTCATTTCGTGGTTACTAGTCTTTTTTTTTTTTACTAGGAAAAGATAATTCAATTGAAAAGGTTTTTAAAGAACATTTTCAGCTTCTATTGAAGCATTTAACCAAACTGGAAAGTTAGAATTCCTAACAATACTAGTATGCTCATCATAGGCTTCTTTAGCAAGAAGATGAGCTACATTATTAGACTCTCTAGGAGTGAAAGTGCAACTCCATGACTCTAAACTTGAAAGTAATGTAATACAGTCTAGTATGAATGGATTGGTAGTCCATTTGACTGCTTGATCATTTCCATTGATGGCAGACACTACATTGCTGCAATCTCCCTCCAGCTGAAGCTTTTTTATGTTCATCCTTATTGCCCATTGAATTGCTTTGAGAGCTCCATACGCTTCAGCTTGCTCTTCATCCGCTACTTGTCCTTGTTCAGATATTGTCCCCCTGCATTGACCTGCATTGGTACGACATATCAGTCCCACTCCACATTTAATACTACCCTTATGAAAGCTAGCATCAAAGTTTATTTTGCAGACATCCACAGCTGGTTTCTGCCATCCTAAATTTCTATTGGTTCTTGTAACACCAGGACCTGTAATACCAACAGAGACTGGATTACATTTAGACCAGTCCATCCTGAATTGAGAGATTTGAGCTGCAATGGAAGGACAAGTTAGTAGTAATCCCTCATATGCTTTGGTGCATCTGGCTTTCCATATGAACCACATTACTATCCCAACATCCACTAGTTCTGAACTCTGCAAAGCA
This sequence comes from Papaver nudicaule, assembly GCA_023529015.1. Taxonomy (NCBI): domain Eukaryota; kingdom Viridiplantae; phylum Streptophyta; class Magnoliopsida; order Ranunculales; family Papaveraceae; genus Papaver; species Papaver nudicaule. The sequence goes on from JAJJMA010344347.1 coordinate 10,161, forward strand.
TTAGTACCTGCAGGGTTAGACAGACAATTTCTGAACAATTCATTCACATTCATGGTACAAACCTTATTTGCAAGAGTCGGACAAGCAAGTTGCCACACATTCTTTGCCATAGTACAATCAATAAGTAAATGTTGTATTGTTTCTTCATGACAACCACACAAAGGACAACCTTTGTCTACAGAGGATATGAACCTACCTATTTTCTGCCTAACAGACTGGCAGTCTTGCAAACATTTCCACAGGAAATGTAGCAATTTTTGTGGCAACTTTAATCTCCAAAAAGATTGCCAAGGAAAGTCACAGTTGGGCACTGATGTCATGTCTATTGAGGTGTTTAGGATTAACCTGTAGGCACTTTTCACCGTAAAAAGACCATTAGAAGTTCCTGTCCACCTGATTCTATCACTTCCCTGTATTGGTATTCTAATCTGCCTAATAAGCTGAACCACATTATCCTCAAATAAGCTTCTCAGAACAACCACATTCCAAGAATTGGTTTCCTGATCAATCAACTGGTCTACAGTTGACCAACCAGTTGTTCCTCTTCTATGTTTTAACAAGCTTTGTAAACCTGGAATCCATCTATGTCTCCATATGTTGATTTTCTTGCCATTTCCCACTTCCCAACAATAGTGTTTCTTAACTATTTCTAAACCCTTTTTGATTCCCTTCCATATCCATGAGCCTTTAGGTAGAGTATCACATAGTGGGTCTAGTCCTGGAAAGTATTTATGCTTCAACATTGTGGCCCAAAGTGTGTCAGGCTCATCCAGCATTCTCCAAGCTAACCTGGCTAGCAAAGCATGATTAAACAAGTCAGATTTCTTAAAATTCAGACCACCAAATTTCTTTGGTATACACACATATTCCCATTTCCTTAGAAACAATCCACCTCCTTCCTGTTTCTTGTTCCACCAAAATCTTTTCTGTATAGTGTCCATCTTTTCAGTCAGTTCTACAGGCATGGGAAATACTGCCATGTGATGAGATGCAAGAGAGCCAAGCACAGATTGTGTCATAGTAGCTTTTCCTGCAGGATTAAGGGTTTTGGCTTTCCAAATACCTAACTTGTTTCTGAATTTCTCTAAGATAGGTTCAAAAGATTCCATTTTTTTTGTTTGCAGTAGCAGTGGAACTCCTAGGTACTTATCCTGCAGTGCCATTTTCTGTATTCCTAATATGTCACCTATTCCATTCTTAACACTGTTTTCCACTTTACTACTAAAAGCTATCCCTGATTTGGCAAAATTAATGGATTGACCTGACAATCTACTAAAATCCCCTATAATGTCATGTAGCACTTTTGCTTCTTTCTTGTTTGCTCTAAGGAAGATCAGGCAGTCATCAGCAAAGAATAAATGGCTAATTGGTTGACTGGTTTGCCTTACTCTAATGCCATGCAGTAGGTTGTTTTGCTCTGCTCTTAACAAACATCTTGAGAAAAACTCCATACAGAGGATAAATAAATAGGGACTAAGAGGGTCACCTTGTCTAAGTCCCCTTTTTGGGAAAAATAACTCACCTGGAGATCCATTAAGCAGCACAGAAGTAGAAACTGTTGATATGCATTGTTCTATCATCCTGCAAAAGTCACTATGAAAACCAAGTTTACTTAATGAGTGAATCACAAATTCCCACTCTACTCTATCAAAAGCCTTAGACATATCTAGCTTGATAGCCATCATTCCTCTTTTTGATTTGTTTTTCCTCATAGTGTGTACCAACTCATGTGCAATAACAATATTATCAGACATCTGTCTTTTTTGCAGGAAAGCTGCTTGGAATGGTGATATTATTCTATTCAGAATAGGTCTTAGTCTATTAGAAATGATCTTTGATATGATCTTATAAGATGTATTGCATAGACTAATTGGCCTAAACTCAGTAGCATTCCTAGGACAAGTAACCTTAGGTATCAGAGACATGAAATTATGATTACACTGCTTTAAGATGAACCTGGAGTGAAAGAAAGCTTGCACCATGTTTACTGTATCTGTTCCCACTACATCCCACATTTGCTGATAGAAGCCAGGAGGAAAGCCATCAGGTCCTGGAGAGGTCCAAGGTTTCATTTTAAATACTACCTTCTTTATTTCATCTGCACTAGGAATGGCAAGCAAGTTATCATTATCAATATCAGTAACACATGGAGAAATATCTGCCATAAAATCTTCAGGGATATGTGGCTTAGTGGACCTACTTATACCTACAAAGTGGTTTTTGAGGTTACTAGCTATGTCTTCACTATTTGTTAGCCATATTCCTAAATCATTCTGGATTGTTTCTATATGTGTCTTCCTCTTCCTGTAATTTGCATTTTCATGGAAATAAGCTGTGTTGCTATCACCTAGTTTCATGGAATCCTCTTTGTTTCTTTGACTCCAGTAATCCTGCTTGACATCATACCAGTATTTAAGCCTTAGATATAGGTCATCTATTTTTCTACAATTGCTAACAGATGAAGGCTGACTATTAACAAGCTCAATTTCTGCCTTAATGTCTCTAATATGGATGTTAAAGTTACCAAATTGCCTAGCATTCCAATCTCTAACTCCCACCTTAACTGAGTGCCAAGATTTTGTGTGTCTAAAAGCATAAGACCCATTTCTGTAGGTAGCCCACTGTTTAGCTATGACTTCCTTACATGAATTATCTCTAAACATGCATTTATTAAACCTAAAAGGTTTTTTACCTACACATGAATTCTTTGTGCTGGTGAGGAGTATAGGTGCATGATCACTTGCAAAAGGTATAAGATGGTATACTAGGCTATGTGGGAACAAAGTAAACCATAAAGAGTTACCCATTACTCTGTCTAGTCTTTCCAATATAAGATCTGAATCTTGTCTTTTATTGGACCAAGTGAAAATGTTACCAGAATATGGAATATCAGATAAACCTGCAGAGCCTACTAGATGAGCAAAAACATCCAGTTGGTTTTTACTAGGTGGATTTCCTCCTTGTTTCTCTTCTGGGTTGAGTATGAAGTTGTAGTCACCAATTACAATCCAACTGCCATTATGTGCTTGAGCTGTGTTGTTCATCATCATCCATTGATCCTCCCTGTCTTTATCATTCAATGCTCCATATAAATAAGACATTAGTGTAGTTTGTCTAGCATCAAATTTTACCAAGCAATTTAAAACATTACATCTAGACTCTATCACTTTAAGGTCAATTCCATCCTTCCATAACAAGCACAAACCTCCTTTGGTACCTAATGGTTCCAATAGCCATAAATTGGGGTATTGCAGAGGTCTAATCATACTTTTCATCTTACTGCAATGTGATTTTGTCTCACTCAGGAAGATAACATCAGGGTCATTTGATTGGACTAAGTCCTTTAGGTGATTTCTGGTATCCTTGTTTCCATACCCCTGAACGTTCCAAGCAAGAATTCTCATTGTAGACAGGTTAATAAAATGAGGATTAGAACTCTCAACAGCAAGGCCAACAGAGCAGACAGTATATCCAGGGTAAAATGGGAAGCTATGGTAACGGTGTTTAATGAATGAAATCCTAACAGAGTGCTTTAAAATTGAATGCTGACTTAAATACGAGCAGTAATATCTATTATAGGACAACTCAAATGATTGAAAATCTGAAATAACTATGCAGCCAAAATATAAGCAATAAATACGAACAAAATAATGATTAGCAAATGATTTATGGCGAATTAATACCTGAGATTCCCCATCAGTTTGCATTGAATGATTGAACTTTCCCACAACTGGAATACTCTGTGAAGCTTGTGCCACTGAAGCGAGTTCTTGTTGGTTTATCAAGCTTTGATTTGATACTGAGCATCCAAGCCCTCCTGTTGTACTCGTTCTATGTCTTTTTACAGCTCTTGCATTGCCTGCCTCCGTCATGTCCACATCTACAATAAAAACATCTTCTTCTTCAGCCTCCTTTTCCTCATACCTGAGTCCATCCTTTGGTGGCACAAAGGGAGTGTGCTTAGTTACACCCCTAGATAATCTTGGAGTTGGTGCAGCATTAATCTGAAGGTTAACTTGTTTTTGGGTGTTGACAATAGGACCAAACTGTTTAGGTACTAGGTGCATTGCTTCCATGTTTGCTTTGTTGTCCTTACAGCTAATCCTGTCATGCTTGATGACGTAACACTCCTTGCATATTCTGTGTGGTTGTTTTTCGTAGAAAAAACGATACCATTTGGTGGTTTTTGCTCTTGTTTTAGCTAGGGCTCCTCTATTGAGTGGAGAGCTAAGATTGATTCTTACACACACTTTGAAACATTCACCTGCAGCTGGTTTGCCTTTTGGAGGGTCAACAGCTATCACCTCTCCCATTGTTGCTCCCATATCTCTAACTGACCTCTGGTTTCTATGTTCTGGAAGCAGATTGTCCAGCCATATCCAAAACTCATGTGTCTCCCAATCCAGTTCAGCATATGTGGATGTTGGGTCATATAGGTGGACTATCACCATGTTGCCGTCGATACTCCATGGTCTGCCTTGGAAGATTTGCTTCACCACTTCCCAGTTCTGGAACGTGAAAACCATTATGTTCCTTTCAATTTCAGCTACTGTAACTTCTCCTTCAGGTATGAAATCCCAAGTTCTGCCAATATGTCTCTCCACCATTCTAGCAGTGATTCTTCTGTCTGCAAAGATAGTTCCGATTAGGCTAATTTCAGATTCTTCTTCCTCTTCAGGATCACTGTTTGGATATGTGATTAGTTGTTGTTCATGTTTGCCATTATCGATCTTTGTTTCATTAAGCTTTTCCGTGATCTGCTTCATGTCTTTGGTGTTGCTTTGAGATGTTGTCCCTGCCTCCATTGTCGAACCACTAGTGCTTCTTGTTTTAGGGTTTACTCTGAACAAAAGTTTCTCCAAGTCTTTATATGGATCAATATTTTCTTTCCTTTTGACTCGGCTAAACAATCCATTTCCAGTATTATGAAAAAGGGAAATAAGGATTATAGCATTTAATGTAAATATTTCGTATCTTCCAAACTTTGGAATTTTCCTAGATTTTCTCTTCTTCTTCCATGATTTTCGGCCAGAATTTGAATTTCGGAGAAACCAAGTAGAGCGCCAGAAATCTCTTGACGAAAAAAACCATAGAACACTGTCGATGAAGAGACTCAGATCCATAGCATCTTCAAAGCTGATAAACCATAAGAGCAAACGCTCGAACTGCTTTACTAAAACTAGCATAGCATCAGTGGCTGCAAACGCAAACGCCATCACAGAGAGCACGGCAAACGCCAATATAAGTTCAATCATTTCTGCAAACGCAATGGGGAAATGACAGATTAGTTAGCCATAATACATAGGAGACATGAAAATGACATGATTAAAAGACA
>JAJJMA010344356.1:0-10665 GCA_023529015.1 Papaver nudicaule
TCCTAATTTGAGTTCTGAATTTTTTTGTTGGCAAGAACATGATGTCTAACTCGGTCATGTCTAGCTCACACGGTTGTGGGCTTTTATGATTTAGCTCAGTCCACGATTTGGAGGACATGAACGTCTTTGCTCAAGAAACTTAACTGCCACGTACACAAAAACCTGCCGTTATCCATTTTCCAAAAAAACTGGACGGCAAAAGTCAAACTAAGCCTATTTTATAAATTCTGAAAAAACGGGGTTACTTTCATAAACGCATTTCAAAAGGGGCCTAGTTTATTAAAAATCCCAAATATATTATTAGTGGGAATGACACTTGAGTTAATGGCTTCAAACTTCAGTGAAAGGAACTGCAAATTCAATTACTTTTGTAAACTTATTCAGGTTCACTTGAACAATGGATAAAACATAGGGAACGCAAAATAAGTGATGCTACATACAACAACTTGACGCTGTAGTGACTGATGCAATTAACCATAACCTGATGTTAGATAGCAAGCATGTAAAATTAAGAAACCCATTCACTTCTTGACTTATCAAATCTTAAGAAACAGTAGTAACATTAAACAGTAGCACCCATCCCCGTCGGTCTTAATGGTTCTGCAACCTGGAAAACAGAAAATAAACATCCCACAATCAATCATACGGTAGTCGAGGCCTTGCAGTTTCCCGATTACCCTACCACCATGAGCCATAGTCCTAAGATGTGTAAACAAGAATAGGTGCCCAAATTTGTGCGTACTGTGTCCAAAACAACGATATGAACACTCATTAAACAAAGACTATTCTGGATTTTTAAAGCCAACACCTGATATACACATAATTTCAGAAAGATTGGACCTCAGCTAATCCACTACAAGAACTCACACCTAAAAAATCAGAACCCCATTCAATCAGCTAGCACTATTCTAACTCAAAAAATTTCATACAGCAGACCCGTTCAACCTTGCTAGCTCTACGGAGTACATAAGGGTTTCAAATAGAAACAATCTCAAATTTGCTATCCTTTATCACCTCTAACAAACCAGGCAGCTCCAGTTAGCACAAGAAAAGAACATATTCTCAAGCCAGGCAATTCCGCATAAAACCATTTTCTCATTTTAACATGCAACCAAAAATATACCTATTCGCCAGTACCTTAATGGCTACCAATTAGCCCAGAAAATATAATATCCAGTGGATAAAAAAGTTAAACCCATTAAGAGGTATTTGCATACCAATACCAAGTCAGAATAAAAGCCAAATTTAAGGGTGATGCCAGTTTATCAATTTCCGAGCCATACATTACTCATATAAGATGTGCAGACTAAGTTCAGTCACATTGGTGCCCTAATTTGTGTGCTATGTTGTACAAGGCGACGCCTAGGCGTGAGAGTGACACTTTTTCCAACTAGACGCCGCACCCCAGAAAAATACATGTCGTTTTCAAAAGTGGCGCCCCGGCGACGCCTTTAGAGGCGCCCAGGCCAAGGCGTCAGTTGTTTGGGCGCCAAAGTTGCATCTTTCTACTAAAAAAGGAAAAAAAAATCTTTCAAAATCACTTGGATATGTTTTTCAATTAATTGTATAAGCTAATTATGTTAAGAAACTTATCATTTATTGTTCCAAATATTTTACAAATCTTTTTCATTAAGATATATAAGCTAATATTCTAAAACCCTAAGCTAATTATGTTAAGAAACATATTATTTTCGTTAATTATTGAGATAAAGTATTCCTACAATCTATGTAAAAACTTATGCTAGAATTATAGTTATACGCCGCGGCTTCGCCACGCCTCGCTGCGGCTCGGGATTTTACACCCGACGCCGCACCTTGTACAACATAGTTTGTGTGTCATGTGTCTGAAACCATGACACGAACACTCATTTAATGAAGACTACTCTGGATTCTACGCCAGATATACACATAATTTAAGAAAGATTAGACCTCAGCGTCTCCACTACAAGTACACCCTTCCCAAACATGGGGATTTTGATCTACACATATCAACTCACGAAACTAAATCAATCATTTCAATATACAATAAGAACCCCATTTGTAAGCAATTTCCAACATCATAATAACAAAATGAAGATCTCTATATTAGCAGAATCCATATTGAGATGGTGCCCTAAATCAAGAGACGAAATGATACGAAACTAAAATTCATATTCAAAGACAAACTTCCATCTACCGTAACACCACTTGAGTCTGAAAATATAACTTCTCAATCAAAATATTAAACCTAAATGTAAACAAACTGGAAACCCTTAATAAACAAATCCTGAACCCTAAAATTCCAACCAAAAATGAAATTAAAACCAGAGTTTCACCTGTTTTTGCCTCTCCTCGAACCTCTTCTTGGTCTCTTTAGCAGCAGTAACCTTCTTATTTCCTTGAAGTCGATGCATCAGCAGAAACAACGTCTTTAAGATGTAATTGTACTCAAGATTTCACTCTCGGTTTATTTTATTTGGGTGGTATTTCATGATTCCAAAAGGTCGAAAAATCACTGCCTTTCTTAGAAGAGAAAAACTTCACCATTTTTGCTCCGCCTCCTCTCTCTCTGGTGTTTTTTCCTCCGAGATCTGAACCCAACCCTGGCTAGTGTTGATAAGACTAGATAACCGCTCAAAATCACGGTGAATGGCCGACCAAAAAAGCCAAGAGAAAAAGACTTTAGCAATAAGCAACGTTTATTTCTCTCTGAAAACGATTCAGCAACAGTTTTCACACATGACTATTCAGGAACGCTTATATCCGTTGCAAATAAACTGTTGTTAAAAATGGTTGCAAATCGTTATCTAATGTGGGTCGAATTTTCTTAAATGGATCGGTTTCAATTTTGCCCAACCATACCCGTCGTCTTCTAACCCGCGATAGATCCGAATCCCCTGTGGCTGTTATCCTTTTTTTCTTTTTTTTGCCATTGATTAACTCTGTTTCATACAGAGGTCTAATAACTTGTAATTATACTGGAAGAATAGATACAATTATTCAATGGGGGCATGAATGGGGTAGTATTAAGTTCATTATTGCTTATTAATCGATTGTAATTAGCTAGATTTAATGAATTTTATAACAAAATTGCAGATTTTCATCACTTTTCATTTTCGAATTCGATCAAATTATCAGCTGTTGTTGCTCGATTTACTCATTTCGTAAGAATGGGTTTGTCTTAATCTTTGTTTTGTAGAAGAAATTGAAAAAAATTTGATCAAAATCAATCAAAAATTGATGAAATTTGATCAAATTTTGATCAAATTGGTGATTTCGTTCCTGACATTTCGTTGAGGACAAAATACATTGGAGTCACCCTATAGAAGGCCTCCCTACAGGTCGGCCAATAATATTTATTAAGTATTGAAGATAATTTACAAGAGGGATGCTAAGAAGCATATGTACAACTTAAAAGAAAATCCAAAAAAAACTTGCACACTATCAACACAGACCAAGATATGTACATCCTTAATTTGTAGACTAAACTTTTAACTTCTAAGTTCCTTTACCTATCTGCTAAAACAGTAGATGACTTTGTTGCATGAAACTCTTGTGAGGAGTCCAATGGAAGATTTGTTTCTCCTCCATTCCAAGGATCCCTACTGCAACACCCATGTAGAGTACCTTCTTCAGTTGGAATTTAACCACAGCCTTAGTTTCATTAACCTTTGATTCCGAGGGATTCCGAATGAGTAACAAGTGTGTGGGAATTTTCCTGCACATAGACAAGTTTCAAGTTGGGTAAATACAAGAGTGCAATTGAAAATGAGAAACTGAGAAAAACACAAGGGTAGACTGAGAGTGAGAAAGATGTGTGCTTAAAATAAATGCACTTGCCTACGTATCCAAGCCAACTATCCCCAAGAGTTCGAGTGTTACCTGAATAAGAAATTTTCCCTCCAGTTGTTCAAGTTTTTGAATGACTTTGCAACATTAATATCTGCACCAGGATAAAAGGCAACACCTAGGCTTTGGAGTCTTTCATGTCCAGCTGTGTCCCATATCCGCCAATAAAACAGAAACACAACAAAATGTGAGTTCATGGTCGTCAAATAGATGCATTAGTAAACAATTAGATGACCAGAAGGTATTGCTTGGCATCTAATTTCCTCGGGAAGATCACTTCCATAACATCAACCCATATTTGAGAGGAAATAGTTATTACTTCCCCTTAACTTATGTACCAAAAGCATATGCTACACCCACTCCTGTTAAGTGTAAAGCTCAACAAGTCTCTTCTAGTAAATCTCAAGGGCTGATGGATGGTTTCGAATGACCTACAAATATCCAGGACAAATCAGTAACATTAAAATTCAATCACTTCTTTCGAGCGGTAGCATAAAAATTCTAAATAGATCGGTAAATTTAAGGTTTGTAAAGCATAGCAACACCCGAAGAAGCTTGTGCTAGACTAGATAAGGAAACAACGTGTTTACTGTATCTACATACACTGCTGAAATTTAAGGCATTATAAGTTATAACCCAACAATCTAATCTAATCTTACAACTACAAACCGAGTTTCCACAAATTCATGAAATTTCTATCATTTTTACTAGAGATTGACATTGCAAAAAACTGAGATTAGAAACTTTAAGGGTTTTTTTATAATGAGAAGAGGTATTTTTGATACCTGTAAGTGACTGAAAACAATGAGGATAAAAAGTATCAGCTTCAAATAGTTGAATTCCTTGACAACTGCTGCATAAAATGCCATAAACTTGCTAATCTCAAACTATCATTTGCATCCATTCTTCCTGGTGCTCGCTCCATAATCCTGAAAATTCAAAATTTTGATTTTCAATGGTTTGAAAATTTACAGAGATTCACAGAGATTTTACATTGAGACCTCCAGATGAAGGAATGAAATGCTTATCAATGACAACCATAATATAACTCACTACAAGAAAATGGGTCTCTAGCCACCAGCACGAAATAGTCGCAAGAGATCTTTTTGCTCGCTAGAGACCATCAGCGAGTAAAATCTGTAGTCGCACCGCTGTAGCTAGAGACCAGGTTACTAGAGGACCCTAGCGACCATGTACTCGCTAGACCTATCTAGGTATAATCATCAGCAGCTGTAATCATAAGTTAATTCTTCTAAAATACTATATAAAACTCTATTTTAATAATTTAATATGAGCTGAATTTTGGATGTCGAATTAGTATTTACAAAACGCATTGAACACGTATGTACGAATTCCCGCGTTTTAACCGAATCCCTCATAATTGACCGTATATTTGACCAAATTAATTTTTAGTCTAACCGATTAATGCGCGTACGTTTGCCGTTCCGCATTTTTTCCGTTCTCCAAATAGCTAACTAGGATTTGGGGAGACGGTGAAGAATTGTTGCAAGTCGTAATACGGATCGGGAGAAAATGGACGGTGAAGAATTAGTATCATTTCCACACACGGTTTCATGCATAATTTGAACGGTGTAAAATTGTGAACGTTTTTTTTGCTAATTCAACAAATTACGTTGACAAAACACCTACGACTGCTGGTTATACATTTTTTTTTACGTCCAATATATCTCAAACATACCTTTTTGAGAAGTTTCACCAATGGTGTCCGACTTATTCTGATACTCCAATATGAATATAATAGGAGAAACATCGTCATTTTCGATGTTTCAGCGAAGATTCTCACTGATTCTGATACTCCAGTAGGAATAATATGAGAAACATCGTCAGGTTTGGTGCTTTGGCGAAGATTTTCGAATTATGTTAATACTCCAGTAGAAATATATTATAAGTGGGAGGGTTTTAGGCCATGGGACACCAAAACAAAATCATAGGACGTTTTTTTGCTAGTTCAACAAATTACCTTGACAAAACCCCTACAATTGCTTGTTATACATTTTTCTTTACATGCAATATATCTCAAACATACCTTTTTGAGAAGTTTCACCAAAGGTGTCCCACTTATTTTGATACTCCAGTATGAATATAATAGGAGAAACGTCGTCATTTTCGGTGTTTCAGCGAAGATTCTCACTTATTCTGATACTCCAGTAGGAATAATATGAGAAACAAAATCATAGGACGTTTTTTTGCTAGTTCAACAAATTACCTTGACAAAACCCCTACAATTGCTTGTTATACATTTTTCTCTACGTGCAATATATCTCAAACATACCTTTTTGAGAAGTTTCACCGAAGGTGTCCGACTGATTCTGATACTCCAGTCAGCAACGGAAACGGAACTAGAGGGGGGCTTGGGTATGCTGAAGCCCCCCCTAATGTTCCGCCAATTTGATTTATACCATGCTAAAGTTGAAAATAAAAATGCGCAACCACCCCTGGGTGGAAAAAGTATTTCCTTGTATGTCCATCAGTTTCACTCTTTTCCCCTATTTTTTCTTTTTTGGTCTTGAACTCCTTAGGTGTCGTGAGCTCTGAGACAAAGTTGAGACTATCAATCGATATCTAGTAATTCTAGCATGTGCCGTGTACGAGTAGAAAATCTGCATAGATACTCAAGGTACTAAAGCCATCAGATCTACTCGTACATACAGTTTTTAGTGGTGGTTTGCAGTCCGAAGACAGCTAGAACAGCATCGAGAATGCAATGAATAGTAATAAAAAGCTAAGTAAAGCAATAAAGATAAGTTTAAAGAATACTTTCTGTCTATTTACTAATGCTGAGATTACATGAATTAAACCCTAAGGAACCAGAGGAGATTACAGACCTAATCTCCTTCTTGCTACTTAGATTCAACCAAACAAGAATCCAACCCTTACAACGTTTTCCAAGCTCGCCTTATATAGGCCGAGCTTGGGTGGTTTACAGCTAATAAAGACAAAAGACTCAATCGTGGTGGTGTCGGTTCCTGTCGAGTAAGGCGGTTTACGCTCCGAGGCTGAGTCATGGGCTTCGGTCTCTTCACTAGGGTCCGAATCCTTTCCACTCCGAGTCTTTACTTCGTTCAAGTGCAGCTTTTCTCCCCTTTTCAGTCCAAATCGTCGCTCCTTAATCCTTTCGGTATAGTTTTGCTTCCTGGATGCGAGACACGTGGTCCGAGGGGTTTTTACCCCCTACATGCCGACTCTATGAAAGTGCGAGAAAACGCTGAACGGTTCAGCGCTTTATAAATTTTTTTAGCTTCGTGCCACCGCTTTATAATTTTTTTTAGCCTCCCCAAACATAAAATCATGGTTCAGTCACTGACTCCAGTATGAATATAATAGGAGAAACGTCGTCATTTTCGGTGTTTCAGCGACGATTCTCACTTATTATGATACTCCAGTAGGAATAATATGAGAAACATCGTTAGGTTTGGTGCTTCGGCGAAGATTTTCGAATTATTCTGATACTCCAGTAGGAATATATTATAAGTGGGTGGGTTTTAGGCCATAAGACACCAAAATAAAATCATAGGACGTTTTTTTGCTAGTTCAACAAATTACCTTGACAAAACACCTACAATTGCTTGGTATACATTTTTCTTTACGTGTAATATATCTCAAACATATTTTGAGAAGTTTCACCGAAGGTGTCCGACTTATTCTGATACTCCAGTATGAATATAATTGGTGAAACATCGTCATTTTCGGTGTTTCAACGAAGATTCTCACTTATTCTGATACTCCAGTAGGAATAATATGAGAAATATCGTCAGGTTTGGTGCTTCGGCTAAGATTTTCGAATTATTCTGATACTCCAGTAGGATTATATAATAGGTGTGTGAGTTTTAGACCATGGAACACAAAAACAAAATCATATGACGTTGTTTTGTTGGTTAATCAAATTGTATGTTTTGAACTCCGACAAAGACTTCGACTTATTCAGAGGCAGATTACATCGAACACTTGTATGTTTTGAACTCCGTGAAAGACTTCGACTTATTCTGAAGCATATTCACTTGTAGGTTTGAAATCCGAGAAAAGACTTTGACTTGTTCTGAGGCAATATACATTGAACACTTGCATGTTTTGAACCCCGAGGAAAACTTCGACTTATTCTGAGGCAGTTTCATTGTAGGTTTTGAACTTCGAGGAAATTTCGATTTATCCTGAGGCAGATTCACTTGTAGGTTTTAAAAACTTCGAGAAAGACTTTGACTTATTCTGAGGCAGATTATATCGAACACTTGTAGGTTTTGAACTCCGAGGAAGACTTCAAATTACTCTTAGGCAGATTACATCCAACACTTGTATGTTTTGAACTTCGACGAAGAGTTCGATTTATGAGGCAGATTACATCGAACACTTGTATGTTTTGAACTCCGAGAAAGAGTTCGACTTATTCTGAGGCAGATTGCATTAATACTACACGAAATTGCCTTTTTAGCAACGGCCCAGGGCCGTTACCAAAAATTAAAGCAACGGCAAGTGGCCGTTGGCGGGACGCCGTTATTGTTGCCGTTACAATAATTACAGCAACGGATCTGCCGTTGCTGTAATTATGATTACAGCAACACATGCATCTGTTGCGGTAAATATTGTCACGGATGAGACATACCATCATGTCGTGCCGCGTGGCAACCTACTGTAACGGTCTACCCGTTACTGTGGGCAGTAACTGATCGAACAACTCTTAACAGCAACGTTTGCACCCGACGGTGTTTTGTGCGGTAACGGTTTATCCGTTTGCCAGGTGGCAGTTTTCGTAACTGTTTTGAAACAGCCAGCACCGTTTGTGCCTGTGCAACTGATACCCTAACTGTTAAAGTAACGGAATGTACTGGTGGAATCTATTTTCTAACGGTTCATCACTTGCCACCTGTCCCTCTGTCGTAACGGACCGAAAAACTTTTACTCCCGTTAAACCACGGCGTGTAACGGATAAATTTTAACGGCTTAGTCAACGTTTTTATTCGTGGAAAACGCATCTGTAACATTTTTAGGATTTGCCACGTGTTTTTACAACTAACGGATTTGTGTAACGTCTGTTATCGTTGGAAGAAACTGTATTATTTTAAAAAAAAAAAATAACGCTGCCAAGCGTTAAGCCCTGCGTTATAATTGCACCTGGAATACAATTCATTCCAGAATCAGGAATACAGTTCATTTGTGAACCTGCACTACAGTTCTTTCCTGAACCTGCAATGCAATACAATACAATTCATTTCTAAACCTGCAATACTGAATCGAAATCCTATAATTTTCCATTCATTCCCACTGAAATACATCCATTCTCATTCAACTAACACACATTTCATTCAAACTCTGAAAGTCATACAACAGTTTATACATCCATTCACTGCACTCATTCACAATCCTAAATTTATAAAACAGACATACATACATTTTTGCCTGTGTTTTTACTACTCCTAGATTAGAAGGTTGTGTGTTTCAGCAGTTTTCAGTTTATGTAATGTTCTGTAATGATACCTTGGATCAGAAGAAGCTTTTAGGACGCCGAATGGTGTAGTCAGTCGACCTCAGATGTGAGATTTCTGTGAAACAAGGAAACAAAGCTTTGAGTTGTCTATATATATAGTTGACAGAACAACCACTTGAATAACATAATATGACCCACTAACAGAATTGTCTATAATCATATCAATAACATGCAATATTGGGTATAACAAACAACTATGAGGTAAGGTAGCCGAAGCCCTGGCATACGCTTACGACATAATTCTCATCTTATATGAAAGAGAGAACAAGCTACAATAGCTCAAATATTTGACCACATAACTAAACTGATAATGAGCTTAATTCTCATCTGTAACTGAGGCACACTAGCAATCATACACAATCATAGCTTAATTAGAGTTCATACCTGAAAATAACTACTAGGGGAAATCACCCTAAAGATTTGCGCCGGACGTTCTTCCACTTCTACAGCAAATTAAGACAAGTTATCAGCAAATATCATTGATAAATGAAATCAAACAGGATATCACAACTAAAGCATTCAAGAGATAATATCAGGTAATGAACAAACCTGAGATCAAAAAAGGAGACCTGCAGCAGCACCGTGGAATAACAAGAATGAAAAATAATAACAACAATGTCTTTAAAGGTTAACCAACGAGTTGGAAGGAATTCATTCCAAAAACATTGCTAGTGGTTGGGAGGAATTCATTCCAACTCTTGGACAACCTTTGCAAGGACAATTTTCTCCCACTTCTGCACCTGCCATACCAGCAGAATCAACCCTAGATTACCTCCTCACTGGTATTCTCTAGCTTCAAGTCTGCGTGTTGAATCTTCAAAAATAAACATAAAGATAGTAAGTATCAACCTTAGTTAATGTACCATAGAAATGATAACAAATACTGAAAACAGGCATATTGAGAGTTTACTCACTAATGCAAGAAGCATCATCACTGGTCAAAGTATATGAACTTGATCACAACCTGAAAATAACAAAAGAGTAGACATAAGTTAGTAAGATGAGCACTAAAAGGATCAAACTCAGAAATTTCAATATCAGTAATATACCTTATATTCTAACTAACTGAGGAGCTGATTTGACAACGGAAAAGGCCACTTTCTCCCACTTGTGTGCCTGTCATACCAGCAAAGAAGAGAAGTGTACATGTAGGTCAGTATGAAACGAACTAGAATACATAATTATCCAAGAACATGAACGAGTAAGTAACTATGTTACCTGGTATTTGATTGTTTCTTTATAGCAAGCTCAACCATTCTGCAAGTTCCTGCAAAAATATAACAAACTAGTCCTCTTCCCTCCTCCTTTACCCGGGCTGGGGACCGGCATCTCAAACG
>JAJJMA010344356.1:13845-38025 GCA_023529015.1 Papaver nudicaule
TCTGAGCCAGGCTCTTCCAGATTAGCACTGATGTTATCCAAAAATGGCAAATTCAAGGTGTAGTTAATGTAGAACCATAAAAGAACCCATTGTGGGCAAGTGAGAGTTACAATCTTCCTTTGAACTCCATTTCAAATCCCGAATGGCTGTGGTAAATAGTAAGGTATGAGACGGTTTTGTTGTTTCCGTTGGAAAAAAGTGATGTCTGAGACGGTTTTATTGTTTTTTCCTATGGACCTATATGCCACTAGGACAGTTTCATTGTTTTTTCTCCCAAACCCCTTAGGCCTAAAGCAGCAGTTTTGTTTTTTAAACGAAAAGAAAATTACATTACTGAGCAAAGGATTTATAAGATAACCGATTTTCACTGATTTACATTAAGCTGATAGCAGGGATATCTGAAAACATATTCTGACTCAAGAAACAAAAAAGACTGATTTACATTAAGCTGACTTCCAGTTTTCCTGCATATTTCTGCCAGAGTATCTGACTCAAGAAACAAAAAAGAATGAACTTCCAGTTCTGAATACAACTCTGACGAAACAAAAAATGGGTCAGAGTTGATACAATCAGAGCTAAGAGTATCTAGTGTAATCACAGTTATGAAAGCGCACACACAATCAGAATTAAGAGTTTCAGTGTGTGCGCCATATCCATAACTACTGGTAACACAACCAGTTTCCCCAAAATATCCCAAAATATACAAAAAATTATGTTCACACAAACAAATATCAATAATAGGAACTCTCTGAACCCGAGTCCCCATCCTCGTCATCCTCATCCCCATTAACAATATCACTTTGTTCATTATCTTCGACATAATCGGGATCTTCCTCCTCGGAATCTTCCTCATCAGCAGGTTCTTCTTCCTCCTCGTCAGAATCTTCTTCCTCATCCCCAGTTTCTTCCTCATCTTCTTTTTCTTCTTCTTCTTCTTCCTCCTCATCAATAAAAGCAACAACAGCAGTACCAGTAGCAGCATCAGAATCAACAACACCCACATCATCCACTTCCCCCATCCGGTAGTCGAACCAATCATCCACCCTCAATTCTTGCTCCTCATCAGCAGCCACCAGCTCATCAATAAAGTTTCCTACATGAAACATGTAGGGGCATAATTCGGATGAGCCACATGTCACCATCCTAGAAGAAGAGTAAGACAACGCCTTATGAACGCAAAGAGAACCAAAAACCAAGACTACGAACCATGGACCACCGTTCGGAGATACCGCCTCGGTCCACCAATCCCACCGAAGTAGTTACCCAAGCTTCCCTCGGAGAATATACCAAGCCCGAAGAAGAAGTCTGCCGAAGTTGATAAACCGACATATGAGCCGAAGTCACTGGAAG
Source organism: Papaver nudicaule (assembly GCA_023529015.1). NCBI lineage: Eukaryota > Viridiplantae > Streptophyta > Magnoliopsida > Ranunculales > Papaveraceae > Papaver > Papaver nudicaule. Next base: position 15,196 of record JAJJMA010344356.1, read on the forward strand.
ACGAGGCGCACCGAAGACCTAGATTACTTAGTAGCTAAGATAAGGGCACTTATGTAATTATCTTGAAAATTTCCTTTATATAAAGGAAATTTCTCCTAGGAGAGAGGGGATCTTCTTTTACTTTCTCTCTCTTCCTCCTTCTCCTCTATTCATCTTCTTCCCCAAAAAACTAGATCTAGATCTAGAACTCTTCTTTAATGGAGATTCATGTAATCTTAGCATCTAAATACAAATCTTCTTATATTTTGGTCTTCACTGTTATTAAGTTTAGTCTTTAATCACTGTTCATAGTACCCTCGGTGCTGTTCTTATGGTCTTCGCACCATTGAATCTCAACTAATTACTGTATGTGCGAGTAGATCTGATGGATATGGAGTCTTATGAACCATGCAGATTTTCTACTCGTACAAAACAGGTCGGCTTCATGTACATGTTCTTATTCTTATTCTTCTTCTTCAATCTCAGGTTCAGGTTCTTCTTCCTCCGCGTCATTGTCAGACTCTATACCTTCAGCTGGAGGCGCCATTTCTTGAATCTCCAGCTGCTGCTGGGCTTCTCTTCGCTTCCTCCTACAGTACTCTTCCAACTCAGCATCCTCCTCCTCTTCTCTTTTCCGCTTCTTGATTTCTTCCTCTCTACCCTTTCTCACCTGCAGACCTACTTCCATCGCCAGCACATGGTCATTTGCACGCTTCTGGATCAGTCTCGCTTGAGCTAGCGTGCAGCAATAGATGATGTCATTGAAAGCAATCAAAGGATTCCACGGATGCGATTGTGCATCGCTATCGTCTGACGCTGATGGTGGTGGTTTGTTTTCAGATGAATTATCATCTAACCTTGCTCCTTTTCCCTTTCTCCGCCTCTCCCTCTCAGAGAAATCTGAGTTAGTTGCCATTTCCCCTGCATTTTTCATTCAAAACAACAACTTTTTTTGAGCCCAACATTCATACATGGAAATCAATATCCACAGCATTAACTTATTATAAACAACAACAAAATCTGACCACAACATCAATTCCCAGTACTTGACATTTGAAACAGACCAAAACCCTAAAATTTTCATAAAAAAAATGCTGAAATCAAACACATCTGCAGATCATAATAACGTAAACCAAACTAAACCCATGTCATGATTTCATCTAATTTGTTAATTAAAAATCTAATTAAACATACCAGCACTAAAAGCATGAGTGAGTAGAAATAGACCAACATAACAAAATTTCAATTCATGCATCTTGATTTCACACCATCTATCATGATTCCACTTCATTTTTAGCATTCTACTTCATTTATTACTAACAGATTCACCATGCAACATGCAAAGGCAGTTGAATCCTAATACAACCCAAAAGTAAAGACCTTACCTTTTCAAAAAAGAAATTGATAAAGGCTGAATATTCTTCTCTGAGAGAGAAATAGATTTTCTCCTTAATCAATCGCTGAATCTCCTTGAAAGCAACCTTTTTTTGGGAGCTTTAAAGTCTGAATATTCTTGTCTGAGAGAGAAAGTGAGTGCTTCCAAAAGCAGCAGATCTTTAATGAAAGGTGTGTTTGTTCTTTAGCACTAAAATAGTAGTAGTAAAGAAGATGATGTTTGGTGGTACCCACCGGGGTGTAAATATAATGTGTGTGTTAGCATTGGGGTGGAATAAACGAAGTGTAAACCAAGTGTAAAAAGACTAGAACAAACCTTAAAAGATAAGCAAAAGTGTAAACCAAGTGTAAATCAATTGTCAACAGAGTTAGCTAAGCATAGAACAAACCTTAAAAGTTACAAACCAACAACAAGGGGTGTGAAACTGTAAGCAAAAGTAGAGGGAATCGTACAGATTATTTCAAATTCCCAGGGTTGCTCCAATAGGTGAGCAAAGCTCGAAGATGTGGTTCTTCCGCTAAAATATCTTGAAAACTGCCTTCAGCTGGTACATCTGCACTGTCTACACTGATAGTTAGTCTTCTGGAGGGATGCATAGGAACCCAGTAGGCTGGCTCTTTCAAATCCTGGGAATAAAATACTTGGGTAGCCTGTTCCGCGAGAATCACGGGCTCGTCTGTGATAGCATTTTTCTTCTTCATTCTTGACAGATTGACCAGAGGATAATCTGAATCCTTACACATCTTGACTCCAGTCTCCACCTTCACCCAATCACAGTAAAACACATCATCTTTAAATGAACCATAGTTCAACTGTAGGATTTGCTGGATCACCCCATACCACCTGGCTTTCACTGTCACGGGCTCTTTATCAGTTCTTTTGCTCCTAAAAGTTGTGTCTGCTTCCATGGTAACACCACTATCCTGGGTCCTAAGCTTGGCCTCAAAAGCTTGGGAACAAAAAACATATCCATTCACACGGTATCTTTCAATCTCCCTTACCTCGTCCGGACCTTTAAGGTAATCCCACAGGAGACCATCCATATTCTGTTCATCCCTAAGCTGCGAAAGCGCAGAAAACCCATAAATCAGAATTAATGCCACCTAAATTTTTCTGACAAACCGGTTCTACAAGGCATACCTTGTTGTACAACCATGAAAGGAAGTCGGTTTCAAACTGGACCAAGTCCACTCCAACGTCTGAATGGCCGGTGCGGTAATCCCTGAACATAAATATATAGCATACTTTTAATACCAACCCATTATCAATAGAAATTATATAACAACAAATACCTATAATAATCGTCTAGTTCCGGTTGACAACGCTGAAATATTAGCCACCGACGTATCTGAACCCATTGAACAGGGCTCAACAAAACTTCTTTATCTCCAAGAATGGAACCCTCATCGCTGAAATCAGATTCTTCATCCAGAAAGGCAGCCCAATTGGCTTTGTGACCTCCTTCGGCTCTAGCTTTGGCTTGCTCCATTGCATACCTAACAGCCTCATTTAGAATGATAGAATTTGTAATTGACGCTTCAATGTATCTCTTGTTATGGCAAAGGCCTTTGCACTCCTTCATTGCCCTGATACAGTATGCACATGTAAATTTCAGTACAAAACTCCCAAAAAAATGCAAAAAAATTGAAGGGGTAAATTGGTGAAACGACAATTCACCTCTCAAGTGGGTACATCCATCGGAACCTAACCGGTCCACAAACCAAGGCTTCTTCAGCCAGATGAACCATGCTGTGCACGCTTATATCAAAAAATGAAGCTGGGAAATACTTTTCGAGCACGCACATGGCCTCTGCAATCATCCACTTAGCCTGGCTCAGATCTTCTATTTTAACGACCTTAGAGCACATCAATCTAAAATACAAACTGACTTGCTGAAGTGCAATTCGAAGGTGTTTATGTCCAGGAAAGGCATGTTGAAGCAGAGCAGGTAGCAAGTACTCAATCAAAATATGATAGTCATGAGATTTTAAGCTCAGCAACCTATCCCCACTCACATTGTTGCTCAAGTTTGAGCAAAAACCTGAAGGGAATTTCAGATTTCTAATGATCTGGCAAAAAAATTTCTGCTCTTCTTTAGACAAAACCCACACCGGGGTGTTTACTACCACATTCTTAAATTTCTTCGCTTTCCACTCTCCAATGTGGAGCTTTTTCTCACGCAATTCATCACGATTATTCCATAACCTTTGAGCCTTACTTCCATCATCAAAGAGAGCGTGATAAATGTGTTCCATGACGTTCTTTTCCGTGTGCATCACGTCGATAGAATGAAATATACCCAGATTGCTATACGACTCAAGTTCCCAAAAACAACACTTCCTATTGAAAATACCTGTTTCCAAACCAGAATTATCCCTCTCATCAATACCACCATCCTCTAACTCATAATCATCCTCAACCTCAGTCTCAGTCTCATCATCAGACACGTATCTCTTTCTTTTACCAGCCTTGCGTTTTTGGGTCTTACCAGGTATGTAATGAACATCTTTCAACAACTCGAGCGACTCATCGTTAGTTAGTCTCTTTGGCGCCAACTTTCTCTCCTCTTTGTCCAATCCCAAGAATTTCCCATCCCTAAAGGTGTGCCTGCTCTTGAGGAAAATCCGATAGTTAGTGTACACTACCTTCCTAAATCCTAGGCCCATATGAGTACATCGAGTTTTTTCTGCGCAGACAACACATCCATTGTAGCCATGAACTGTTCTTCCACTTAAAATACCAAGAGCAGGTAAATCATGAATCCCAAACATTAGAGTTACTCTCACGATAAAATACTCTTTTCTGAAAGAATCCCAAATTCGCCTTCCGTCTTTGAAGAGAGTTTTTAATTCATCGACAAACACCTGCATAATAAATACATCAATGTCTCCACTCGGTGACTTGCGACCAGGTATCAACATGTTGTATATTTGGAATTCAGTCTTCATACACAAAGAAGGTGGAAGATTATAAAACACAGAAATGAGAGGCCAACAGCTCCAACCTATATTCGACTGGCCATGGGGATTAAACCCATCCGTCGATATTCCAAGGTAAACATTTCTGCCTTCCGCTGCAAAATCCGGGAATTTTTCCTTGAACTTGCGCCACTGAGGTGAATCGCACGGATGACGCATATAACGACGAGAAACTGCCGCTCGGTTGTGCCAATCCATGAAAGCTGCTATCCAAGGAATAGAGAACATTTTCGCAATTCTTGGTCCTAGAGGAAAGTATCTAAGCACTAACATAGGTTCTTTTGACACCTGCATCTTCCCGTCGGAATCTTTGAATTCTTTAAATCTTTTAGCTTGGCACACTCGACATTGCTGAAGATTTTTATCTGCATTGTGATACAGCATACAATGATTCGGGCAAACATGAATAGCCTTGCATTCCATCCCCAGATCCTTTAGCATCGTCTTCGTACAATCATAGTTTTTAGGGAAATTGTTTCCAGGAAGCCACTTTCCTAACAGAATCAACAAACTATCCATACAATGACCAGAGAATTTATATGTTTTCTTTAGATTATGCAGTTCTACGATAGCACCGATGGTTGAGATACCTTTGGATGCTGGGTGCAACTGCTTCCCTGCCAAATTTGAGTACTTAGCATAACACTCCCCCATATCCACCTCTTGTTCTTCACAGACTACTTGCTCATAAGGGTCAGCATGAGGACCAAAGTTGGCATCATCATAAGCATCCCAGTCGAAATCAGGCATTTCTTCTTCTGCAACCTTCTCCTTCTCCACAGAACGACTAGTTGAACTCTGACCCACCAATTCCTCACCATGCAAGTACCAAGTGTTGTACGTCCTCAAGATACCCACCTCGGACAGATGCTTTCGAACAATTTTCCATGGATGCCGAAAATCATTAGCACACTTCTTACATGGGCAAGCACAACCAGATGAATCCCCATTGGCTGATGCAAATTTGAGGAAGTCTCTAACCCCCTCTCGATATTTTTGGCTAAATAGGTCTTTTTCAAGCATCCAATCTTTATTCCCCAACATCCTACATTACCAAATTGAAATATGCTTCATGTTACCAAGTTCATAAACTAAAGATACAAATACTAACAATCATAAACTTTCACATACAAACCACACATACTAATCAGCAAAAAATCTATAACCAAATACAGATCTGAAAAGATGTAGATACTCATACTCTAATTTTAAATCAGGGAAATATGTAATTGCTGGATGAATTCAGTTATTCAATTGATGTTCATATATTTGAAATTAACATAAATAAATGAATCTTAAATCAGTGAAATACCTAATTGCTGAATGAACTCAGATTCCTCTTAAATTAGTGAAATACCTAATTGCTGAATGAACTCAGATTCAAATTCCAAATCTCAATCAATAACTCTATGAGAAATCGATTTGATAATTAAACTAATATCAAATCGAGGTTCACATAAGAAGTAACTGATTGAATGATGTTGAAGATGTTTTCTCAAGCTCAGACTCAAACGAAGGATTATCCGCTGAAAAAAAAAGGGGAGAGGAATTGAATGTTAGGCGATGCAATCCGTGGAGGTGAAGACGAATAGAAGTTATGTCTCAACTGTTTTCAGCTAGACACATTAACTTCTTTCTCTACCCTATCACCAAAACTCGGACAAAATAAATGAATTCATTTCAGTGATTTTTCTTTATTGTTTTCTGATTTTCAAAATTTATCTCAAATGTTATTCAACAGAATTCCATTGAGAAAAAAAAACAGGTTCTGTTACGCTGCTGGGGTTGAAATTTCATCACACCAAAAGTTGGGCGGAGAAAAGAAAAGTGGAGGCTAACTTAGGAAGTTCACCGAAATATTGAGGGTAGGCGGGTAATTGCACCAACAAAAACACGGAGCACTGTAACAGATCGCATTTTCAGTAACCATTGAAGACGTTACGAGCTTCCCAACAGCGTATGCCCGTTGCTGAAATGCAAACCATGACTAATGCTGCTGTTGGTAAAAACTGGAATTCGTGTAGTGTAAACACTTGTATGTTTTGAACTCAGAGAAAGACTTCGACTTATTCTGAGGCAGATTCACTTGTAGGTTTTGAACTCAGAGAAAAGACTTTGAATTATTCTGAGGCAGATTATATCGGACACCTGTATGTTTTGAACTCCGAGGAAGACTTCTACTTATTCTGAAGCAGATTACATCGAACACTTGTAGGTTTTGAACTCCGGGGAAGACTTCGACTTATTCTGAGGCAGATTATATCTAACACACGTATGGGAGTATGAATGATGTAGCCTATAAAATTCAATAGTTATCAATCTATTATGTTTCTGTCATTGCAAAGTAATTCATGATTTATGTTTAATTTTTGAAGTGTCATCCCCTTATTATACCATGTAACCCCATCTAATGAATATGATGAGGCTGAAGGCGAAAGACGCCAACAACCCAATCCCAAACTCTTTGTTGCAATGGATATGTGGGAATTGAATACCACGAGCAAAGAGACTAACACCTCTGAAAGAGAGAAAGACCCATTATGGGATTGCAGTTTAGTTAGTTAGAACACCATCGTGTAAGAACGAATTTTAACCTTGTCAATCCCGACCTAATTAGAATTAGCAACCTAACAGAGACGTGAGGAAGATGTACCCAAGTGGCGGTTAGTAACATGTGAGTCTTTAGCCGAGACGGTGCATTAATATCAGTGTCAGAGGTGTTTGGCATAAATTCATTTGACCCTGCAATTGGATTTAGTTCAACCTTACTTGATCTAACTCAATGGTAAAAATTATTTGTATAATTTCATCTGACTCCATAATTTGGCCTTTGTTCAGGGTATAATTTAGACCGTGCTTGGTGTCAAATGCAAATATAATTTTCGAACTTCGTTGACCTCGATTCCTTTAACATTTAACACGAATCCATAATTGAAACCCAACTAATTTAGCATGCCCAAAAATCCGTATCATCACAAAATCTGTCATTATGACTTGTATTATTGATCGTATAGAATGCAACTAGGAATTTGCAAAAGTGCATCCAACTCTAGACTCTATTTGATGCATGATGGATTCAATTGGCATAAGTTTAGGACACGCTAAATGCGCCGTTCATTAAACAAGCATGATCCGCATGACTTGATTCTGACCCATAGAAATCCAGTATTTTAATCACATCGGATTGCCACGTTGGCAACAAAAGAGCGGGAATTTCAGCGCCTCATTTCATTTACCCGCGCAAAAATTTTTGGAGCTGGAATCCTGAAATTCCACTAACTTCTTAGCCTGGCCAATAGAATGCCTATGTTTCTATCACTTGGATTGCCACCTTGGATAAAAAATGCGCGGTAAATTTGGCGCGTGATTTTTCAATGCCGCGGGAATTTTGTTGTTGGAAACAAGTGAAAATTGAAACCCTTATTTCCACCACTTTCCCCTTCATAAAACCAGAACTTTATTCTCTCTGACCTTCTATATTATTTCTCCATTACCTCCTAATTGCACTTTCCAATTACCCACTCACTTTCCCTAGATCTGTTTTATGTGTTCATCGTATGTTTTGATTTGGAGTTTAATTTTTGTGTCTTTTGAAATAACTGATTGGTTTAGGGATTTGTGATGTGAAAGCTTGAAAGTGGCTGCTGATTAAAGATATATTATAGACAAGCATAATAGCATATGGCTGAATGTATTATGTCTTGATAAATTTAATCTTCTTTATGAAGCCTCTCTTTTGAATTTTCTTAATTTTGCTCTAGACTTTGTTTTTGTTCAATTGATTATTTTGTGAACTAGATAAAGGAGGAGTTGAAGTGATGATTGTTGCATAGTTCAGATGAGATTCATCTCTGATTAACATAAACATAATTTAGTATTTTGCTCCTATTAGATCTACTCCTTTGTTATCTATTCTAAACATTCTTTGTAGGTTATGTGTTTGTCACATTGTCTGAATGGAAAAAATTCTTAAAATGTATCTGTGTAATTACTATCTACGAAACAAAGGGCCATTACTGAGAGTATTAGTCATTGATTTTGAAGAAGAGGAAAGTGTCTGCTATATGATATCATATCTCTTTGATCATTATGTTTAACTTCTGCCCATGACTAAGATTTATATGGTTATTTTACATATTTTTTTTTAAGATGAAGATCGATTTCAGAATTTGAAATTAGAGAAATCTTGAGCATTTTGGTAATTTGGTTTTTGAGGTTTTGTTTGTGAATGTATTCTTCTTTCTTATAAAATTATGTGATTAGGATTTTGGTGATTTATGCTGGGAGTTTTCTGAAGTGGTCTTGAAAATCATTCAATTCGTTTGGAAAAAAAGTCAGATTTAAGGTAGTTTGGGGGTTTAATTAGAGTCCTTGGCTTTTGAGACTTTTCTTCAATTTGCCATTTTGCCAATTTGATCTGTTTTAGGTAGATTGGGGGCTACGTAGAAGATTCATTTAGCTCTAGTTACAGTCGTTTTGTAACATTTTGAGCGTTATTCTGTACGTTTTATTTTGACATATGTTAGCTGGCTGTGGAGTCTTCTTACCCTACCTGACTAGCAGGTGCACCATGTAACTTTTGAAGTTGTGGGTTTCAAGCAAGTCTGGTTTCTTGACCTTGTGCATATGACCACAACTCTCTGCAGCTGTTCTACTTCTGATTTCTTGCATTTGATTATAGTATACTGATAGTAATTCCATCTATTTAACTAAAGTAATTTACAAAAAGCTAAAACTTGTGTTGCAGGATTAACTCTTAGGCAATAATTTGATCCAAGTAACCTGCTAGGTCGGAGTTTTAAGTTACCTCCTGGTGTTGGAGAGGGTAAAATGCTTGACTCATTTTAATTTGTTATTGCTTTCTGGCCATACAAAAAGCTATTGGATTTTGCGGCCAAAACGTTACTGTCAATGGCTTTTCGCTGTGGACATACTAAAGTTAGTGAATGCTTGGCTCATCTACTTTCCATTACAATTAACTATCATAATGGTTAAACTGTGAACTGAATGGTGTTAGTCGTGCAATACTTGTTCAGAAACTTCTGCTGCTTGGGAGATTTCTAGTTGCAACATGAATGATTGTAGGTCTGTCTGTTTGCTTCGCTGCACAAATGAGGTATGCAAATCAGTTATTTCATACTCTAGAAATTCCAATGAAGCTACAGGTTAGCAGAAAGGTGCTTCATTCTAGGTACTATATACAGCTACAGGTTAGCAAAAAAGTATTACCATCTTGAATCCTTGATGGGGTGTTGGATTAATATTGTTTTCATTATAGGCATATGTCTATCTTGCCACAACATATACTGTATGAATACTTGGGTTGTGGAACTGCCAGCTGAGATGCTTTAATTGAGGCACAGTTGGTGTTGTTGGATGAACCATTGAGTCATATATCGCTATGGAACATTATATTTCTGGATGTTTTGTAACTGTTGCACAGATACTTGTTTCCTTCAAAGCTCATTCTTTTGCCAAAAAATCTTTGTGAAATTTAACCAAGTGATAAACTATTTAGTACGAACAGGGTCTGTAGAAATTTCTTCTCATTGTACTCATGTAATTCCACAATTCTTATCTCAATAGTGTGAATTGCGGCGTGGGGTTTGAATTGAGATTGTAGTCGCCCCAAATTGGCAGTAAGATAGCTATTGTGAGTAACAAATTTTCAGTTGCGAGAAAACAATGGGTAGAAAACACTTGCAGCTAACTAAACATCGGTCGCTACATTTGTTGTGGCAAAACGTAAATAGCCTCGAATGCATTTATGTTGTTGCTCCGAGTTGGTCCCAAAATAGCTACAGCAGCCAACATAGATTTTTTTCAGTTACAAAATAATAGTGGATAGTGATAACTAGCGGCCATCATTTTTTTGGTCGCACAAGATAGTAGCTAGAGGGATCAAGCGGCTGAATTTTAAAACAGTTGGCAAAATTTAGTGGCGAGAGACCAATTTTCTTGTAGTGACTACAGATTTTTGCTATTTCGTGTAACTTCTATCTGATGCTACGAATACAATCAAGTATGTAAATATGTATCTGATTCCTAGCTAGCAAAGATGACTGTTCTAATACGAAAGATCTACCTATCCATCTACAAATACGAAAAGAGAAGTTCCATAAGTGTCTCCACTAGCTCCTTTTAATACATGCCATTATTTCATACATGTCTCTGATAGAATCATACAAATTTCTTATATGCTTATATACACACTTTCTACACATCAAATTCCAGCGTTAACTACCAATAAAATGTACAATTCCAATTTTTCAAAGGGGGATCCCTCTCTCATATTCAAATTCAAGTCACATTTTGTCAGCACAGTTGAGTGCAAGAGCAATATAACCCAATCTAGTTTTAAACGGAATCCCCTGTAGTGAATGACTCTATGGTATGACTTCGTTTTTTCAGCCAATTGATTTACAGAAAGCACAAACAGATAGAAGATCTTCACCTGGTAAGGCAGCATTCAGCATTTTGGTCCTTCTGCTTATCTCTTCGCCCCTTCATTTTTTGTGATTAAAATTAGCTTCTCCTCGAACCTACATACGCACACACAAAGACAGAAAGATGTCACAAAAGACAAATACACAGTAGTTATGTTACACAAATTCAGAACTTCCACTAGTATGTAATAATAACCAACTTAAGCAAGCAATCAATTCAAAGCAGAATGAACCTCCTATGGTACTCTGCAACCCTTAAAACAAAAATGTTTTATATAGGTGACTCCTATCCAATCTACTGAAAATGAAATTGCTGTTAAACAAGATAAGCCAAGCAGGGAATGCCTTACTTACATATTATTCTTAGCTAGGATTTAATCAAAACTAAGGAAACAATATAAGCGACTTCATTGATGCAGGAAAGTGCAATGGAAACTACAACATTTTGATACATCCGTAAAGCCTATTTTACAGGTTAGTTCCCTTTCTTTAATAGAATTCGTACTAAGCTGGCAAAGAGTGAACTTACGATCAATGTATGAGTGACCAAACATCACTGTCCAACATAGTGTACGTTTCAAAGACAAGCAGAAGGACATACACACATACAAAGACACACAGATGTCAAATCTTTCAAACAACAGGCCTGAAAGCATATCGTTCTTTTTCACAAGGTGATGGGAGTAGGATGTCACCAATTCACTACAAGTGCAGGCAAAAAATAAATAAATATAAGCTTAGATGTGCATCAACATATTGTGGAAAATGAAAATTGAAATACCTTGTAGTATCAATCTTCTCCCCAGTATCTACAGCAGCAGCCATAGCTTCGTATCCCTCCATGCCTCCTTTATAACTAACCACAGGCTCTCCTTCCATAGTCACAATGTACACTAAAACTATGCAACCAGACTTCATCTCCATCAAAGCTCACAACCAACAGCCAAATTACAATACCCTTACAGAAGGTCTAGTAGAGTCTTCAACTGAATGAATCTCTCAATTTGTTGTTGAGAAGTCATAACATTAGGAGGAGGAAGACCACGAAGATCAAGTCGATCTCTTTCCGTCATTGAAAAACCAGTCCCCTGCATACACAAAAATCAAACAACACTCAAAATTACCATAACCAGAACATGGGTCTTCATAATTTCCCATCCTTAACCAAATTGAAGCCTGGGTTTTCAAAATTACTGAAATATTCTTTTGAAGCAATTTCACAAACAGTTAGAAGTGCAAGAATTATACCTCATTAAATCAAGTATCATGAAGAATATCCATACTTCGTTTATGTACAATTGTAGGTCTTGATATTGGTTTAATACTCCCTCCGTCCCACATAAATTGAGCTAGTTCTATTTTGATTTTGTCCCACATAAATTGAGCTAGTTCTATTATATAGGTCATGTTTCTAATCTTATCCTTTTTTATTGATTATTGTTATGAAATCTTAGTATAATAAAAATTAATAATTTCATAGTCATGTTTATACTCGTTGCGTAGGTGTTTTAAAATGCTTTTCAATGGTATAAAGTTTACAAAGATACGTGCCATAATTTGAGAGATATGTCGTTTCTAAATTTTACTATCATAGTATTTTTAAGGGTATATTTGGAAAAAACAGTAAAAAGCTAATCTCTCTCTTCCTTGCCTTAATAATTGTGCAAATCCCAACTAGCTCAATTTATATGGGACGGAGGGAGTATAACATAGTCGCAATTGTGAACCCAGATTCTACATTTTTGGACACAAAAAAAAAAAAACAAGTCAGGAATCTAAAGAAGAAGGGATTTGGTTATGGGTTTGAAGATCGATTGAGAATTCAATAACCATTGCCAATAAAAACTCTGCAAGAAGCAGAACAATATCAAGAGATAATCAAGTATTGGTGAGAGTGAGAAATCTAAAAAAAACAGAAAAACAGATGGGAAAACAAGATCGAATTTAGAAAAACCTAACGAAATCAATGAAACAGATCTAAGAAGAATTGGTTTTTTTTTCCGTTAAGAAAACAAAACGATTCATAGTAGATCTGGTAATTTGTTACTGTTAACAAGAAAGTTTCAACTAGTAACCAAACTTAGGGTTTCTTTTTGACAGGAAGGAGAATAGAAAACTTAGATTGAAAATTTAGGGCAGATTTTGGAAAAAGATTGGAGATTTTTCGATTTTTCGATTGAGAGAAGAAGAGAGGAAAGAACGGCGACGGATCTGTGGAGGAGAAGACAGGGTGTTCTTCAGGGAATGAGAGGAAAGAGTTCCTTTTCTTCAAACAACGATTAAATGAAAAACGATAAAGATTTGAAGTTTCTTTATCTGATTTCTATAAATTGAAAAACAACATCTTCTTCTAATTAAATTAATACTGGGAGAAGAAAATAGAGATCTTGAGAGAGCTGGAGAAAGAGGGGAAGAGAGGCGCAGAGAAACGAAGTAGAAAGAGAAAGAAAGAAAGAAAGAAAGAAAGAAAGAAGAGGAATGAAGGATATTCTAGGTTTGGGGTTTGTTAAGGGATTTGTGGACGGTTGGATGAGAAAGGGGAGATCTAAACGGTGGAAAATTACTTTACAGATCAAGATTGATATAGACGGTCAATAATTAGTTTGGAGTCCTCATACCTAGATGGACGACGGAGAATTTATTTGGAATCCTCATACGGATCAAGACTAAGATCTGGCGGCTGGTATTGATTCTAGAGATTTGATGAACGGTGGAGAATCTGTATAGATAGCCATACAGATTGAGTCGATTCGAGCTTCGAATGTGGTAGAACGACATACGAACTATCAAGATCGAAGCTCCAAGTGACTTTTAACCTCAAATTTATCAGAATCCATCATGGAAACTGATAATTAGGGAGTTCAGGTGTCGATTCGAGCTTCACATTTGGTAGAACGACATACGAACTATCAAGATCGAAGCTCCGAGTGATTTATAACCTCAAATTTATCAGAATCCATCATGGAAACTGATAAATTACTACGCCAAATCGCCCCTTGTGCAACGGATATAACCGTTGCACAGATTTTGTGCCACGCTTATTTCCGTTTCAAAAGTGGCGTTGCACATGTGCGCAACGGATTGTTCAACGGATATATCCGTTGCACAATTAATTTGTGCCACGTATATATCCGTTGCACAAAATGTTTTCATCCGTTGCACAGAGCTAATTTGTGCCACGGTTATTTCCTTTTGAGCAACAAATATATCCGTTGCAAATTTTTTAGTAGGAATTAAAAAAAAAAATAATGACAAAATTTGTATTACAAAATTTGTGATTTCAAAATTCTTGTAATACAAATAATTAGTTCAATCTGTAGCAGAACTTTCTCTTCATTCATTTATCCAAATTTATTGAACATTACATAGAAATTGAATTCATTAAATCCAATACCATCAAACACACACAACACAAACAAAATAAAAAACTAACCATGGGAGGATCCAAACCATGGCATGGCCTGATATGTGCTTCTTTTCCAGCATCTTCCCAAGTGTTAACACATGATCCACCAAAGGCTGCAACTTGTCCCTGGAAGGTGTTAAGAAGCTCTAGTCTCACCAATGGCTGTAACTTGTCCCTGCAACTTGAGAAAAAACGCTTCTTCCATGTCTGGAACTTCTCTGACTTGAGAAAGTTTTGAAAATTCTTCATTTGCGTCATTGAATACTTGCTCTGAAGTCTGAAGCAGCATTTCACGGTTGCACCATCCTCCCCCCTGCAGCAGAAAAGAAAATGTGAGCTTACAAGAGTGTGATAGTCAAGAAACAACAGATATCTTATCCCATGTGAGCTTACAAGAGTGTGACTGATCAGTGAGAAAGAGAAGAATTCAGACCTGCACTAACATAAGTGCATAATGTTAGTTAACATAAGATCACCTGGTCTAATGGAGATGGTATTACTCAAGTCTAGTCTGAGCTTGGTCCTGCACCAGAATTCCAGTTCTTCGCAGAGATGTCTTTGAGTCTCTCCGGCATTGATGAGGATGGCCATAGTTGGTTTGAACCCTGAAAATAAAAACAAGATACTCAAGCTATTAATTGATAAGTGACTAAAATTACCTAAGATAGAGTTGTAAGCATTTGAACAATTCTTGGTGAGGATGACTTTATATATATAGCTTGGAAATTCTGAAGGGAAACTTCAACAGGATAAAGCAAGAAAATCGTAACACAATGTGCCGTAAGTCTATAAATGATATCACTATAAACAGTAAGATGAATCTGGAGTATGGAATCACACAGGTCAAAACTGTTGCGCATACCAAATTAAATAACAAGACATAGTGCAAATAATAATATTCGAGTACTGAGACGAAAACAAACCAAAATACAGCGCGTAAAACCCTCCATTTTAATGAACATATACCCAATGAAGCAGTAAGTATTTTTAGTTATGATAGATCATTGTGACAGCTCAAAATTCGGTTCTAGTTTACGGTAGATGTGAGGAAATTGACCAATAGTCGACTTACCATCCTGATGTACTTCCTAGCACATCCCATGCAATCAACACCTCCGGCATCTAATAGTACAAATGCATGTGTAGAAACAATGCATCCACAGTGCACTCGCTGCTAAGAGGACATTTCACATTAGAAACCTATAATCATCAATATTTAGAGAAAAAGAAGAAAGATAGTTAATGGCATGGCATGGTTTGTTTCCCATCCTGATAGGCACAAGCTTAAAAGAGCCAAAAAGCTGGATGATATCCAAGATTCCTCTTAATCACCTTCCCACAAGATTCGCAATTCCTCCAACCAGCAGCATTACTATGAAAAATATCGCAGAACCTCCCTTCTTCGTATGCAGAACTAGAATCAGATAGATGGTAGAAGAATCATTACACAATGCAGAAACACTTAGAAATGAAGATAATTAATCAAAACGAAATACACAAGGGACTAAAACAAAAACATAATTCTTAAAATATCCTAATAAATTAGTAGAGAAGTTGATAGGAAAACAGTAAAACAAAAACAATTTAAGCATTAATCACTAGAAACAACACCAATATCCGCAAAACTCAACATTCATTTATCTACTGAATTCAACTGAATCCTCAGAAAACCCCAATTATACAAGACATTGACCGCAGAACTTACAGTGAGAGATGTAGGACCAACATGTGAGGTGAGGTCCTGCTTTAGAGGACCACCAGCTCGATATTCATCACTCGCCGTGATATGCCAAAAACCTACTAGAGGATCAGAGCTAACCCGTGAACCTTTATGTCTTCATTATTCTTTGCATACATGTACTTGTCATCCACCTGCACATAATCAAAAGTCACACAAGCTTAAAACTTTGCGTAACAACTTCATTACCATAAACCCAAACAAGATAAAATTCAAGCAATGCGATGAGTGTTATCGGACATACATTTATATGAAGAGAAAGGTTTTGCAACTCCACCTGCAGTAAGAAGATACAAGCAGAAAACCACACATTATGATGAAGTATTCGTACAAAGCACTCAGTATTCCAGATTCTGACAAATTTCCTGCATGCAGTCATTTCCAGTAGAGGTTTTGGAGTACCTACTCTGGTCCGATCTTTCTCAAATTTTTACAGGACCATAAACATACTAGGTACAATACGCGGTAAAAATTTCAGCAGATTCTAACGGTTAGATTCTTCTATACAAGAGATCAAACATGCCTACTCGGAGTCAAATTCCTGCTGAAACATGGTTAGTTCAATCGATGGTTTAGCGACATCATAGAGGCGAATTGATTCATCGTAACTAGATGTCACCAGACAATTTGATCCTTTATGAAAATCCATTAAACTAATTCTGCCATTCTGAGACCAACAGAAAACCCTAATTTCAAAACCTAAAATTAAAATCAAACAAAACCTAAAATCAAAATCAAACAATACCAATATCAAAATTAAACAAAACCCACAACTATAATACTAAATCAAACGAAAAACCTATAGGAAATCTTAACAAAAAGGCGAGAAATCAAAAATTGGAAGTAGGGTTTTGTTTCTATACCTCGCCAGCGAGATACTCAAGAACAACAGCGAGATACTCAAGAACAGCAGAACCAAGACGTTGAGCATATCGACCTTTCTTCAAGAACTCGTAATTGTAAAAATCAGGAACCCTAATCGGGAAACGCAAGGAAATGAGATATGAGAAACCCTAATCGAGAAAACCCTAATTATCAGAAACCAGAATCGAGAGAAGAATGGAATCAAATGGGAGATTGATTTTCTTCTGCTGTTGCGGGGAAATGATTGAAGAATGATTGAAGATTGATTTAATCTCTGTTTTCAGAGAAGGAGAAGAAGAAGAAAGAAAACCCGCAGAAAAGGAGAAGCGTAAAATGAGAAGAAAAAGAAGAAAAATAGATTAAATGGAAAAAACAAATTTTATAGACGCTTATACCCACGCTCAAATAACTAAACCCCCCGCGTTTGTCCCTGATTTATTATTTCTTTTGTTTACACTTACATGTGCCACGGATATTCCATTTTTTGCAACGGATTTTGTTGTGCAACGGCTATATCCGTTGCACATGAAAAAATGGAAGTGTTCCACATGGCAGGATCTGGCGTAGTGAATATGGAGTTCAGATGTCGATTCGAGCTTCAAATGTGGTAGAACGACATACGAACTATCAAGATCGAAGCTCCGAGTGATTTATAACCTCAAATTTATCAGAATCCATCATGGAAACTGATAAATATGGAGTTCAGGTGTCGATTCTAGCTTCAAATGTGGTAGAACGACATACGAACTATCAAGATCGAAGCTCCGAGTGACTTCTAACCTCAAATTTATCAGAATCCATCATGAAACTGATAAATATGGAGTTCAGGTGTCGATTCTAGCTTCAAATGTGGAAGAACGACATACGAACTATCAAGATCAAAGCTCCGAGTGACTTCTAACCTCAAATTTATCAGAATCCATCATGAAACTGATAAATATGGAGTTCAGGTATCGATTCGAGCTTCAAATGTGGTAGAACGACATACGAACTATGAAGATCGAAGCTCTGAGTGACTTCTGACCTCAAATTTATCAGAATATGTCATGGAAACTGGTAAATATGGAGCTCAGGTGACGATTCAAGCTTCAATTGTGGTAGAACGACATACGAACTATCAAGATCGAAGCTCCGAGTGAGTTTGAACTTCAAATTTATCAGGATACATCATGGAAACTGATAAATATGGAGCTCATGTGTCGATTCGAGCTTCGAATGTGGTATGGCGACATACGAACTATCAAGATTGAAGCTTCGATTGACTTCTAACCTAAAATTTTGAATCCGTGATGGAAACTGATAAATATGGAGCTCATGTGTCGATTCAAGCTTCGAATGTAGTAGAACAACATACGAACTATCAAGATCGAAGCTCCGAGTGACTTCTAAACTAAAATTTATCAGAATCCATCATGGAAATTAGTAAATAAGGAGCTCAGGTGTCGATTCGAGCTTCGAATGTGGTAGAACGACATACCAACTATCAAGATCGAAGCTTCGAGTGACTTCTAACCTAAAATTTATCAGAATCCATCATGGAAATTGGTAAATATGGAGCTCAGGTGTCGATTCGAGCTTGGAATGTGGTAGAACGACATACCAACTATCAAGATCGAAGCTCCGAGTGACTTCTAAGCTAAAATTTATCAGAATTCATCATGGACACTGGTAAATATGGAGCTCAGGTGTCGATTCGAGCTTCGAATGTGGTATAACGATATACGAACTATCAAGATCGAAGCTCCGAGTGTCTTCTATCCTAAAATTTATCAGAATCCATTATGAAAACTGGTAAATTTGGAGATGAATTGAGAAATTTTAGTAGAAGAGAGAAAATTTTGCTTAATTGAGAAAATTTGCAGAAGTGAGAAAAATCTAACAATTTTTTTTTCTTAAATTTTTTCTATTATTTTATTATTTTTTTAAGTAAATCATTACATTTGATCATTGACAACTCTTAATCAGAGTTGTCGTAGATGTTTGATCATTGACGACCGTTAATAAGAGTTGTCGTACAACACCAAACACCGAACACCAAACACCGAACACCAAACACCAAACACCAAACACCGAACACCGCACACGATCATTGACAACTGTTAATAAGAGTTGTCGTAGATGTTTTTTCAATCTTCCATCACGACCATCCATTTCAATCTCTAACCGTCCACTCCATTTTTTCTTACATATACAAGTAGATGTAAATTATAAGCAAATATGTAAATGTGGAAGGATGGTTGGAGTCCTAGACTTGGACATAGGAGGCTCAGGTTCGACTCACCTGAGCCTCAGTTTTTTCAAAACCAATATTTTTTTTTGACAACTCTCATAAAGGTTGTGAATAGTAATCGAAAAAAAAAGCACAAAACTATCAATATTGTGAATTTGAAAGGATGGTTGATGACTTGTTCTAACACATAGAAGGCTTGGATTCGAATCTCTCCAACAACATTTTTTGAAATGATTTTTTTTTTCATCTTTAACAACTCCTATTTGTGTTGTTATACAGTTACTCACTACCTTTACGGTATGAGTTGTTAAAGTCGAAGGGTGGTCACTAGTCTTGGCAACTCTATTCACCCAAAAAGTTGTGGTTTTGATTCTCCTCACTACTCTTTGGTCTTAAAAGTTGGACGTTTTGATCTTTGACAGCCTTTCCTTTGAAAATAGTTGTCAAAGATGCCACCTTTAACAACCTTTTCGGACGAGAGTTGTAGCTCTGCAGTTGTAGATAACTATTTTTCCCGTAGTGTATCTAGCTTCCATAAGGGTTCATCCTTTTTGTCCTTGTTTATCTGAATTCTTTTAAGTTTGTCGATTGTTTCCTTCTCGAAGCATTGATGCAGCTTGTCTATATCCCAACTCCACTCTGCATTACTGGCATTCATCAAATCAATGACTTCGGTGAAAACATTCATGTTCTGCTGCACTTGGTGATTACTGATTAGGGATGCACCCTCCTTGGACCCATTCATCCTCCCATATATTGATTGATCTGCCACATACCACTGTCCACTCTAGTAAAATTGACATCTTAATTCTAGGAGAGATGTTAAGCCTCCAGAAATCTTTCCAATACAAACTAGTTAAAGAAGTCGCATTGTGTTTCTTGTTATTTATGATATTGTGATAATGCAACCAAATTGGGTTGTTTTTTGTTCTGATTTTTTTTAAAGTTGTTGTTCAATGCGCTTTTTCATAACTCAACTTCGAATCAATTTATGCAGGTGAACGAAGGAAGCAAACAACACTCACTACTTTTGAAGATTTAGATGAAGAACTATGGTTTGAGATCTTCAGATGCATGGCAATGACACACACTTTCAGCAGCCGCTACTTAATTTCTTTTTCGAAAAAGCTGAACGGTGTATTATCTGTTGGGGGTGACCTGCAAAATCCGAGACTCTGCGCACAATATGGATGCAACACACAATGCGGAAATAATCAACGGAATGACGAAACAAAGACAAGTACGCGACACGGGATTTAACGTGGAAAAACCACCTCAATGAGAGGAGTAAAAAACCACAGGGCAAACTTCCACTATGAATCAATGGGATACACAACAACAACCTCAAATCCAATATACAATTTGCACTTGGATGACTTTGCCCTAAAACTCACCAACAATGGTGGATTCACAATACTCACCAATACAATGGTGGATACACTAATTTCTTTACCCAATAGGTAAGATTCAACAATTGATCAACAATTAATCAACAAGAACAAGAGCAGAAATACTTACACCTAGGGTTTGAAAAAACCCTAGAAATCACCAAGCTTGGATTGAAGAAGAATCACCAACTTGATGGATAAACATCACCAAGTTGTTGCCAAACACACCCTTAGCAAGAACCCTATCTTCTCTCAAACTCCTCCGGCTGATTTCCCTCTTTTTCTTCACTCACTTCACTCGCTTCACAGTCGCCTATCACTCTCACTGATTTTTTGCCGACTGCGAGATTAGGAAAACAATCTCCCGTATGTTTCTTAAAAAAATACCAAAACCTGCTGCTAGCACGAGAGTGACCAGGCCCAACATTATCCTTAGTCGTTAAGGAACACCTCCTTGTTAGGCCCGTAAGGAGTGACCAGGCCCAACATTATCCTCCCCTCATCTCACGAGAAAGAAGTTTAATTTTATTTATAAACTCCCACATCTCCCCTCAACTCAAGCCTTGCCCATAACTTCTTGTGCCAACCTTTGTCATTATCAATCGACTTTTTTTCATTTGGTGAGCAAGAAAGCTACTATCCAACTTACTTTAAAGCTGGTTTGGTGTTGTGCTCCAATATTGAACAGTCACAGTATCTCCTCTATAATCACTTCACCCTCAATCATGTCATGCTCCCCAACCATCCACTTGATGAGGCATCAAGGAATGAACCTCAATCTTGTCTACCAGAAGACTTACTCTGGTAGTAAGTCTTCAACATTCTGAAATCTATCGCTCCTCTGGTTTTATAAATTCAGCGTAATAATACCTTTTGCTGGACATATTTGTCCCCCCCAAAAAGTCATGCTTTTATGCCAGTTTAAACTCCATCTCAAGTTGTTGTAAACTTGTCAGAAAAAAAAATGTACATCTGGTTTACACTCATTCCTGATCACACATATGAGGGTATGAATTAGAAACATATTCTACAAATTTACATACACATTTTGATAAGCCTCTAAATTACATATAATATAAGATCGACAAGTTTACTATTTATTTTGTGTGATTTTTGTGATGTGTGTGATAGTTATATTTAATTTTAGATAATTTTTTGTATGCATAAATTAAATATTTTCTTTAATATTTTCTCAATCTTGAACGTATAAATAGACTACTCCGAGGTAGATATTTTCATAAATAACTACTCATTGTTATACAATAGTATGTACAACCAATTTTAATATCTATTCACTCCAACTTTTTCAACTTCTTCAAAACTAGATAATTCAGTTCTGATTTATTTCAAATTTTTCGATCGATCTTCTTTCAAGTTCACTCCAAATTCTTCAAAATAGATAAAATCCCTCTTTCAATTTTAAGATTCTTCAAATCTGGAAAAGAAAATCTTCTAAATTTTTCTCCAATTTTCTTTTAACTGAACAACAACTCCACTTCAATTTCTACTGATTTCACTTGCATTGTTTGATGATTAACACAAAACTCCAACTTGTTGACATGAAAACACCTACAATTTCAGTAGTACATACCCTCGAACTCAGATTTTCAGCTTTGATTATTGATTTCCTTTACTTAAAAGTTAAAACCTCTAGTTCTAAAGTTTTATCAAAACCCAAACGGCATGTTTACTTATATAAAATCCTATAATAGGTAAATAAGTAACCATTAAAACTTAAAGTTCTTTAGCCTGGTTTTTTTGGGGGCTGTGATGATTTCATGGGGGCTGTGGTCCTCCAAAAATCGTTACAGTAGAAAGAAAAAACCGTGACGATTTTCACAAGTCGTCACCGTACAAAGAGGGAAACAAGTCGGATCGGCAATTGTGGTTCTGTCATAGAAGGTTGAAAGATAGGAATATAGCACCAAGAGATGTGAGTAGCACCATCCCAAACAGAACTTCATGAATCAAACCTATTGGGATGGTATAGAGATGAGAGTAGAGAGTAAAACACCATGAAGAACACACAGACTACATTGATGATAATCTTAATACAACATTCACTGGTTGTCAACAGGTATAAATACAAGGACAAACCTAACTGACTAATATTATCCTAAAACCGTCTCCTAACTGCTAGGAGTTACAACCCACTAATATCTCAACATCCTCCGTTAAATTGAACGCATGTAAAACGTTCAAATTACAACACTAAATCATACTCCACATCAGGACATACTTGACTCGGCATCCTGTCTTTCACGTTAAACTTAGATAAAAAGAGTTGCTCCTCTTTTATCTTCATGGCCAGGACTTCTCTCGATCCCTTGTGGTCATCTACCCAACAATGCTAGGACTGCAGACTTCTTGCATATTGGATGACCCAAAACCATGTTACATCTCTC
>JAJJMA010344361.1:0-15167 GCA_023529015.1 Papaver nudicaule
GCGGTCTACGACAGTTGAAAGAAACTGATAGAGATGATGGACAGTTACGAGAAAGTGGCGCTGAGTGGACATGATCTACACGATCCTAGCAGTTACCGAGAACAACTCATGTCCTCCACTCCCCCACTCTTCCACGACTTCCACCTTCTCTGTCGAGAGATCAGGGTGAGTTCAACTTTATAAATAGAGGCTTCCTCTATCTTCCAAGGCAGAACAACTAGAATACGGAAAAACACCAGAACCTCAGAGCAAACAGACCTGAGTATCCAACACACTTCTAGCCTTGGAGATTTCCAGTCTCCTTCACGACGGAGATCTTGAACTCTTATACCCAAAACATATTCTCAACCTGATCTCAAGTTTCTTCGTTGTTTCCCTCCCTAGATCAACCTCTATCCTCTCTGTGACCGAAGCAAGACGTGAACGGCCATTGACTTGGTTTAGGCTCGTCTTGTTCGACTTTGATCTCGAGCACTACGAAAGTACCCAGAGACGGTGCATTGTTTTTCCAGGTAAAAACAGTTGGCGACCACAGTGGGAGATCAATCTCTCGGTTCCAGAAAGCTTTCTCAAAAATGGTTGAACTTAGGTCGGGATCAGATACCAAAAACCCCTACTCTCCAACTGATGGTGCTGCAGCCTCTAACACAATGCCTACCAATCCACCTGCATCTGGCGCTGCGCCCAACGTTCTTGTTACTCAAAATGCTTCCCCTTCGGTACCTGTCATCCCGGCGACTCCCATCACCCCGACGACCCCTAGTGCTCCAACCAACACCTCTGACAAGAACCCTTCCTCCACGGCTAAGGTCGGCGCTACCGCCGAAAAGGGAAAAGGAGTGTCGGGAGCATTAACCATGGATGAGTTGGCCAGACGGCAAGACGTCCTCGCAGAAAGTCAAAACAAGATGTTCGACACTCAACTAGGGATCCTGGATTGTCTCAAAACCCTAACCTCGAAGCTGTCGAGTTCACCAGTCAAGGAAACCCCTGAGGCTGCTGCTACAGGTGCCCGCTCGACCGTCATCCACATCCGAGATGACGAAGCACCTACTGTCCCCGAAGAATCTCGCCAAAGAGAGGGACAACCATCTCGCTACGTCACGGCAGACGACCTGGACAGGGTACTACGAAACCGAGAAAGAGAGGTGGCGTTACCTATCCACCAACACCGACCACCATACCCGCATGAAGTGCAGAGGGTTGCTCTCCCCAAAGGGTATGTTTCCCCCATGTTCTCCTTGTATGACGGGACTGGAAATGCACGTGAACACATTTCGCGATTTTTGGAGTCATTGGGAGAACACGAATACAACCACGTCTTAAGACTGAAGGAATTCTCAAAGTCTCTCACTGGAAGAGCCTATACCTGGTACAATAATCTCGCTCCGAACAACATTGGCACATGGGGCGAGATGGTGAGCGCGTTCTACCGCAAATACTTCTTCGTGTCTGAGCAGATAACGCTATCCGACCTCGGCAGAATGTTCCAGAGACCCAACGAACACCCAAACGACTACGTCAAGAGATTCAGAATCCAAGCCCTTGACTGCCACGATCTGAACGTCACGGAGCAACAACTGGTGGAACTCTGCATCAACGGAATGATTCCCGTCTACCGAGCCCTCTTAGAGAACCTCCGCTTCCAGACCTTCTCTGAACTCCATGTGTAATACCCTGTCCCAAATCAAGGTGATTTTAGTCTTTTAACAAAGGGGTATTTTTGTCTTTTCACATAAAAGGTTAATTTCGTAATTCACATATCAAGAGGATATATTGGTGGTCTAGATGGCATGTCATTTTTATGTAAAATATTTAGTTTTGCTTATTTATTTGTATTTAACTAAATTTGGTAAAAATATAAAGATTGATTTTTGGTGTATCTTGATTGGTTGTTATAAATGGCATTTTATAAAATTAAGGATTTATCTTATATAATTAGGAAAGAAAGAATAATTATTTATCAACAATTAATAGGTTGGATTTTCCTTGTTTGGCGGTAGAGTTTGTGTTAGATTAAATATTTTATATGACTGTAATTACATTGGCGGTAGAGTTTCTGTTAGATTAAATATTTTATATGACACATGTCGTGTTAATACTGGTAGTTGATTAATTTAGAGAATAAAATAATATTAATTGTTAACTTAATATTAGTTGTCATGGGAGTTACCAACTAGATGTAGAAAAAGATGGAAACAAATATTATTCTTATTAATGACTAATTGCATGTAATTTATTATTGGCTATTAGATTTTTCTTTAATTAATAAGTTAACTTGTTTTAAGTAAGAAATACTGATTTATAACTTAGCAAGATATAAGCATGACTTTATATTTAGATCCTTGCCACATGTCACGTAAATATTGGTAGGCTATAGATTTTAAAGATATTAATTAATGTAATTGCAATTTAATTTTGCATGCATGACTCACATAATATAGGAAACTAAATTATGGGTTTGACTTGTACATGAAAGAAGAAAAGAAAAGGGAAAACCTGGTTCAGCCGTCGTAGAAAAAAAAAGTCGTAGGTCTTTCATTCTTTTAAAACTTTCATGAAGGATTAATGGGATTTAGCCTAGAAGAGATAAGGCGATTATGATGAGTTCTTATTGTTCATATTGGTCGTGGTAACGATTGAGGTAGGCGCAACACCAACTCTAAAAAGATTTATTAAACGTTTTTTTAAAAGTTATTATTTCATGATTGTGATTTTTTGATATACTGTGTATGTATATGATTGTGATCTGGGGCTGAGGTCCCCGAGACGGTTGTGTTCTCAAAACCTCCATGATTTGGATACAGTTGTCATGAGACGGGTGTGATCTCTAAAGAACTCTTTGATTTGGATACGAGTTATCCCTGGGAACGAATGTGATTCCCTAAACCTGCGCAGGGTTGGCTTCGGTTGTGTGAGCAGGCTCCGGTTGTGTGAGCGGTTTGAATGATTTTAATACTTTATAACATGATGTGGTTTATACATGTTGTGGAATGGATCATGAATGTTTTTGTTGAAAGAGTTGTAAAATGTTTTGTTGCTTCTTGTCTATTGAGTGTAACAACTCACGTCGTTTAATGACACCAATTCCATATTATAACGCGTATCAAGGAGCTGACCATCGGGGATCTAGAGAATGGTGTTATATTTTAATTAGTCATTTAGATGTAATAAAACTAAGTCTCAAAGCTGTAAAAGAATTGTGTATTAGGTTGAGTTGACTAATTTTATCTTTAATTTCATAATAGGTTTTCGTGATATTCTTTCTGTGTTAACTTATAAACATGTGTAGAAATGTTGGTGTAAAATATTATAATTTTACATTCAGTAAATGTATTTTAAAAATAATTAATAGTAGTTATGTTCTTCACGTAGGGTTTCTGAAAATTTCAATTGAATATGATAGATAGTGTTTTTAAGAAATGATACATGTTTCTTTTGAAAATGATGTCTTCTGAGAAATGATAGAACTTTTCGTTGTCTATCCAAAATGCTAAAGTTTGTTTGATCTAGACTTGCAAAAGATTTAATATGATTTTTACAAAACAGACTATCACAGTTTAGTCATTCTGCCGTGTTGGTCAACTGTATGTTTTGCTTTGGTCAAAAAGTAGTAAGCTTCGTTCTAAAATTATTATAAATTCATATACGACGTAACTATAAGTTAGGAATTCAATTATATAATTATATTAAATTATGAAGCTCGTATGATTATTTTAAAATTCGAGGAATACACCGTTTTACGAATTGGTGTGGAAATCATTGTGTTTGAACTAATTCTTGTGTCTTCAACATTGGTGATGTTTTTATTCTATAAATAAATTGTAATATGCTTCCGCTACCTTTAAAATCCTTGGAAATGAATGGTTGGATTTTCCTATACAAAATTTTAAGTTCCGCTGCGATAGAATTGATATTGCCCAAATAAATTACTTAATAGGCTTGGGTTTTGTTAGCCGGGATTTGGCTATGATATTGATGTGGCACTCTGGGTTTCGCCTGGCTCGAAAATCGGGGTGTCACTCGCGGTGATAGAAGGCTAATCAACAAGCAGTACAATAACAGTCTACCATCTATGGGCGTCGTTAGCGAAGGGGGAAGAGAAAGAGCCCTGCCACGGAAGTAACACATCCAAAACGCACTAGTTCAGCTCCGGGGACCCCGAATAAGAATTGAACCAAGGAGGGCCGCAACAACCAGAGATGCGGAGGCAAAAAGCCAGACCAGAGATACCAGACTACCCGCTCCCCATGGAGGAGGTGCTAGAGTTGTTGGACACTTGGATCCAGGAAGGGGCAATTGAACTCCCTCCGATACGACAACCTCCTACAGCTGAAGAAGTGGCAAGTCCAAGGTATTGTCGCTATCACCGAGTCGCTACTCACTCTACCAGGGATTGCTTTAGCCTTAAGCGAATCTTCCAAGCCAAGGTGGAGTCCAGGGAATTGCACCTGGGAAACGAAGGTGTATACCAAGATCCTCTACATGTTCGATCATTCACCTTCCCTGAGGGACAGGTGAACAAGAGGGTAAAGGAGATAATGTACCAGCTATGCGAGACTCTCTGTCTCTCGAAACCACATCGGAAAGACATGTTCATGGTACTCAACATGGTAGTGTCAGGCAAACGCCTACCCTTCAAGGAAGTTGATGAGCAGGCAACATCCAAGCAGGAGGAGCCAACAAAAGGACGAGGCTGGGGGCTCCTCACAACCGCTCGCCTCTCTCATGCTGAATTCCCGAAGACACTCGTTGACCCCGGATACCCGGTGAACATCATCTCAGTCAAAACTCTCAGAGCCGCTAATATCCCTCGCAGCAGAGCCATCCATGCCTCTGCCGTTATCAAAGGCCCTGATGGAGTTAAGGTACGCACCTACGGGTGGATCGACCTTCCCGTCGAAATCGCCACGATCCCAACCATAGCGGAGTTTCACATCGTTAAGGGAGTTGTCGAGAGCGACATGGTGTTGGGACGCCCATGGATCTACAACAACCAAGAGACGCTTCCTCTGGCGTTCATGGAACAGTTTGCGCAAAAGAGCAGCACCACGAAGGCAGTAACCACGTTATCTGCAGAACTCAAGGAAGTCAATGGAGACTCCCTCGACCAGGAAGGTACTCCGTCTACCCCTCCTTTATATGATAGCCCACATTCCCCAAGTCACTGGGGACTCACCACAGGAAGATCCGCTGGAGAGAAAAACCCTGAGAAACCCGCAATAGACGTCGGCACAACTATTAGGATCTTCATCAAGGCTCTTCAGGAATCTGGAATCGTACGTGGTGAGCCGTGCAGCATTAAGATCCGAGGAGAAGGCGAGCCGATCCCCTATATTATACCACCCAAAGTCCTGGAAACCATCCCAGACTTCAAAGAATTTGTGGAACTGTTCCACCTAAAACAAAAGGCGGGGGAGAACGCAGTTGCATACGTGGAGAGGTTTCGCAAGAAGGCGAAGGAGCTCTTGCCTAACAGTGATTCGCTCCATGCCACATTGGCTGTGGGTATGGAGTTAGTTCAGCAGTGCTTCACCAGAAGCACAAAGGAGGCTGGCACTAAGCCTCTTGTTTATTGTATTTGCATTCCTCCAAAGCAGCGTAACATATTGTGCAGTAGATAGGATTTTCGCTTAGCAGATTAATTAAGAAAAGTCTTTTATTTCAATATCTCTTAGAAAACACAATCTTATAGAAAATATCTACAACCCTGTCAGCGTTCAAAGACAAAAATTTTTTTTACCAAAACCTACTAGTTAGGAAAATCACTCAAGACCCTACTAGATCCGCCCTTACAAGACAGCCTTAGCCGCTCCAACTCCTCCTCTTCCCTCTGCAACTCGACCTTCAGCCTCGCTACCCTCTCCTCCTTCTCTCGAAGAACCTCCTGAGACCCCCAAGCCTTAGCTTTCTCGAACCTGTCACGAAGCCAAGCCACATTAAAGCCTTTAGATTCAGCTACAGCTATGGAATCCTCCCAATCTTGGACGTCAAGCGGATCAGCGGAATCAATGGATTGGGTCATCATCTCAGTCATCCTCGACAACAAAGTGCCAACTATCGACTCCGAAAGCAGCCATTTCTCCCTGTCATGAGCAATGTGGCCGAAGTTCCTCCAAATATGGTTGTACAGTGTCTGATACTCACTCAACACCGGGAAGTTGCCCACCAAGGTGTAGTCGGGTCGAACTTTGCTAATAGACGAAGAAAAGGCAACTCCAGCGCCAGGATAGGAAGGCTCCAGATCCACACCAACCTCGGACATCTGCTCAATCGAAGGAATAGTCGTCTCCACATCATCCGAAACAACCTCGCCAACAACCTTGGGGAGAGTGGTCTCTACACCATCGTCCGGTGTCTTCCTTGGAGGAATAGTTTCTCCCGAACCATTCGGAACGACCTCGTCAACGATCTCAGGAACGGTGGTACCCATGTCGTCATTAAAGCCTTCCCCACTCTCTGGCGTTCCCACGATCTCCGAGACAACAACAACATCAGCTCAACCCTCATTCTCCTGCTTCTACAGACACAAGACCGCGGGTGGTTAGTCGACTACTTACTAATTATACAAAGACGACTCGAAAGAGAAACGACCGGCAAAGAAATCAAGAAGAAACATGCCTTACCTGGGCAAATTCACGGCCATCGGCCTCGCTAGGAGGGGAAGAAACACGAAGACTAACACCAATTGGCTCTTCTACCTCATTTCTCACCTCGGCGTCAACAGCTGGGGACTCCGTGGCATTTTCACACTCCTTCGATACTGAACCCTGCAAAGACGGTAAAGGAGGATCAACCAAGGAGGGGATACATCTATATAGAACGAGAAACCCCACCGGAACGTGAACGACTCACCCGAGATTGAAAGGGACACGAACTCATCACCGGGGAAAGATCAATGAAACGACCCTCAGGTAATTCCATCCTATTACACTTAATCCTCTTCTTAGGTTGGACAACTGGAGGAGGCGCCATCTGTCACCAGAGGAAATAATCCCAATTAGCCTAGGCAAGACGAACAAAAGCGTATACATGAACATCCAGAAAGAAGATTACCTGGGGTGTCAGTGTGAAGGTGGGTCTATCATCCGTGTTCACCTTCTTCACAAAGTTACCCAGAGCCGTCAAGGTGTAATCCCAGAATTGATTGAATTCGGGAGTGACCCTCATCAGTCTACCAGCAACCAAGAAGATGACTCTCCTCCCATGATCCTGAGTGGGATCTAAGTATTCATGTAAATCATCCTTGGATGGGGGAGGAAACGATCCAAGGGCACGTCTTGGTCAAATCCCATGAACCGCGTTGCTCTGTCAATGTTGTACGCCTGCCTCACCAACCTGCCCTGATAAAAGCCAAAGATGAAACCCGAGACGCTACTGCACATGAACACCTGTTGCCCATCATACTCGATGTTAGTAACACCGCGAGACCCAGAACGCAAAACAGCTTCCTCGGCCTCCGCAACAACCTCGAGTTGAAAGACTCTATCATCAGGAATGTTACACCATGGACGAAAGCAGACACACTCATCCCTGTCCAGGAAATCTATCAGCTTTACCGAGTCCTTGGGCTGCTTGTCACTCCACCACATGATCCTGGCGTGCTCCAGCGAATCTGGAAGGAGACCACCCCGCAGAGCGCAGTTCACATAGTGTTCCCACAAGAAAGCCCGAAGAAAGGGAAGGTTGACGAACGACGAAATACGACCCGTGGAAGAGCTAGACATACTCCTGGCCAAAGCACTCAAATGTGCATACTGGGACTCGAGGAACAAACTACTAATTGGTAAAGGCATACCCCGCGCCAGCCGAACAACGTATGAGACGACACAAGGCTTCAGTGTCCCGACGGGATCGTCCTCAAATATATATCTCGCGACAACCAGAGTGTGAGGAATGCTGCTATAATCTTGGTGTTGCTGAGAGCGTCACTCCTACCTCCAGACGAATACCAATAATGGATCCACCTGGTATAATTCTCATCAGCAGAGGCATTAGGCAAATAAAGATCTTTAATCTTCGCATTTATTTCATCAACCACGACGTCGCAAGGGAGACCCGGGTAGTCCCTCGGGAGTTTCCCGAGTACCGGAAGATGGTACAGAGATGATACCGCCTCCAGAGAAATGGTGATTTCCCCAAAGCCCGTGGCGGCAGTATTTGTAGATCCACGCCAGCGAGAGACGAAGGCGACGATGCCATCAACGTCCACATGCACTTTCAGCTTTCCGGACGCCCTCACCGCATGTGTAATCCCGACTTCTTCTAAGATGTTATACACCTTTTCATCATTCAACATAGAATCCAACCAAGGAATCCACTGATCCAGGGGAGCTCTAAGAGCACGAAAGTCAATAGGGGAAGCCTCATATTCACCTCGTTGCAAGGAGAACCTAATAATCTCACCAGGCACAACAACCAATGACGGAGACTTGGTCTTACTGTTATACTTTGGAGAAAAACGAGCCCCAGGGTTAATCCGGCTCACAAGTGGAGTGGTCCTCTTTCCAATCTCTTTATACGCCTCAAAGAACTTGTCCTCAGCGCTAGGCGTCCCAGTAATAGGAAGCACGGGAATGGCACCATCACTTCGCTTCCTCTGTAGCACGCAAACAATTCCAAGTAAGTCACTACGTTCTCGTAATCATTTCTCTAATAACATGAGTAGCTATGCATACACGCTTATTAGAGTATATATATGCAACACGACACATATAAAAAAAAAAATCTTTTTACGTGAGCATGCATGGCGCCACACATGTGGCGCCACCAGTTTAACCTTGGCCAGAAGGCCAAGGCTGTAGTTACCAAACTCGTGGCGCCACACCTTGTGGCGCCACTAACCTACATTGCCCGTCCAATATATATATATGCGTGACAAAAAAAAAAAAAAAAAAAACTAGGTCGCCTAAACCCTAGGTTACCTTGTTATTCCGTGTTGTTGCTCCACTTGATGACATGATGGACAAGATTAGTAAACACAGCTAAACAGAGTAAATCGAGAAGAAAGAAAAGAAATACTGCTCTGGAAAACCCTTCCCTCTTTTCTCTTCTTTATTGAAAACTTAACCTAGACATGTATATATATATACATAATTATGAGAGTCCTAGTCCCAGTAAAACTCTCAAAGGAAGGGGGACAAGAGGCCCAAGGCTCTCTTGAATCCCGCCAGCCCTAGAGCCGGCGAAAAAAAATAAATAAAAAATAAAAAATAAATAAAAATAATAAGGGAAGGGCGCGGACTTCAAGGCGTCATGGCCATGGCGCCATGGCCACGGCCGTCCGCGCCACATCCCATGGCGCCATGGCCATAGCGCCATGTCCACTCCCTCTCATCCCCTCACCTATACTCACGTGTACATGCTAAAAAAAAAAAACTTTTACGCACAAGCTTGCTCTCGATTTTCAGGGTCATTAACACTAAGACCTAGTCCTTTATACATCTTTGCTAAAAAAAAAAAGAGAAGAGAGAGAAAGAGACTAAGACTCTTGAAGGTCGCTATCACCATCTGAGTGCTTAGTATGAAACATTACTGTTCCACACTAACCAGGGGACTTAATGTAGATGGTGAAAAATGGGAGAGGGACAAAATTGTAAAACTACTATCTAACTACGCCTTACCTAAAGGCGATTGCCTACTCAGGCACATCTCTATAGCTCATGATGCAACCCATTTTACGAGCTGAATGTACTCTCTATGAGTTCTCTCTTATAACTCCCGGTGGAGAGGATGATATCGTGGTGCAGTACCGATAACCTCACCAGCACATAAGCCCATTAATCTGCTTCATGTCGACATCGCCTCGAATTCCTCGATATCAGAACTAGATTGCTCAATGGTACATGGTGAAGAGTTAGCAGAGACGCATCCTCATGGATTTCCTCTCAAAATGTGACTCAACATCCGAGTCTCAATGAAAACCTCGGGAATACCGAAGCTCTAGGCCAGTCCAGAGCTCTCTGAGAGGTATGCAACAGCCTACGCAGGCTTAAGCAGATCACACTCTAAACTCAGAATGGCCTAACATACCACGGATAAGCGCGCCATAACTTGAAGCATGTCGTAGTACAAGCGCATACATACGCCATAGCGCAAGCGCGCGCATACGCTATAACATAAGTGCACAAGTATGCCATAATCGAGTTGGCCTTGGCCAAGGCCGGGGCCCCTCAGACCATGGCGCCATGAATCATGGCGCCACAACAATCTGGCCTTGGCCTCCTTGGACAATGGCGCCATGAACCATGGCGCCACAACTCCTGGCCTTGGCCAATGGCGCCATGAACCATGGCGCCATAACTCCTGGCCTTGGCCAAATGCCAAGGCCGTAGCCTCTTGGACTATGGCGCCATAAGTCATGGCGCCATGAAATTTAACCTTGGCCCGAGGCCAAGGTACTAAACTACAGGCGCCATATCCATGGCGCCACGAGTTCCTGGCCTTGGCCAACGGCCAAGGCCACTCCTATACACCCACTATGCATGTCTCAAAAGCACCACACTCACGCTGGTCACGACATCATAGTCGTACGACACTGCTCAAATTCAAAACAACTACGCAACATCTACGCATCACTCGAGATATCAAAACATCACACGGGGGGATAACTTTAGGGGTATTGGTCTTGCGGTCTACGACAGTTGAAAGAAACTGATAGAGATGATGGACAGTTACGAGAAAGTGGCGATGAGTGGACATGATCTACACGATCCTAGCAGTTACCGAGAACAACTCATGTCCTCCACTCTTCCACGACTTCCACCTTCTCTGTCGAGAGATCAGGGTGAGTTCAACACTATAAATAGAGGCTTCCTCTATCTTCCAAGGCAGAATAACTAGAATACGGAAAAACACCAGAACCTCAGAGCAAACAGACCTGAGTATCCAACACACTTCTAGCCTTGGAGATTTCCAGTCACCTTCACGACGGAGATCTTGAACTCTTACACCCAAAACATATTCTCAACCTGATCTCAAGTTTCTTCGTTGTTTCCTTCCCTAGATCAACCTCTATCCTCTCTGTGACCGAAGCAAGACGTGAACGGCCATTGACTTGGTTTAGGCTCGTCTTGTTCGACTTTGATATCGAGCACTACGAAAGTACCCAGAGACGGTGCATTGTTTTTCCAGGTAAAAACAGAAGGATACTATTGGCCAAGCATGAACAGAGACGCACTGGAAATGGAAAGACGATGTTTTGCATGTCAGCAATTTGCAAGAAAATTCAAAGCACCAACAACGGAGTTAAATGCCGTACTAAGTCCCTGGCCATTTGCAAAATGGGGAGTGGACATAGTAGGCCCACTGGTAGCAGGGTCAGGCAATCGAAGATTTCTGATAGTCGCCACTGACTATTTCACCAAGTGGGTAGAGGCTGCACCTCTTGCCCACATAAGAGATCGAGATGACATCATTTGCAGGTTTGGAATTCCGGCGGCTATAGTATCTGACAACGGAGCCCAACTTAGCGGGAAGAACATCGACATGTTGTTCGATACTTATAAGATCCAGAAGATCAAATCAACACCAACGTACCCACAAAGCAACGGTCAGGCAGAATCCACAAACAAAACCATAGCCCGGATTCTAATAAAGAAGCTCGACAACTACAAAAGGAAATGGTGTGAACAGTTGCACAACGTTCTATGGGCATACCGAACAACTCGAAAAGAAGTAACATGAGAAACACCTTTCATGCTGATTTACGGAACCGAAGCTATGATCCCCACTGAGGTTATCATCCCAACAACCAAGACCGAAGCATGGGAGAAAAATCTAACCACGGACCTGATCTACGAAAAATTAGACGTTCTAGAAGGACGAAGGGAGACTGTACTTCAAATAATGGAAAACTATCAACGGAGGATAGCCAAGGAGTACAACAAAAAGGTAATTCTTCGAAACTTTACGGTGGGAGAATTTGTAATGAGGCAGATACCACCATACCAAAAGAAGACTGAATGGGGCAAACTAGCCCCCGTATGGGAAGGACCATATGTCATTTAAGATATTGCAGGGAAGGGATCCTATTACCTCAGAAACATGCAGGGAGACACTTTACAATACCCATGGAACGCCCGGTACATTAAGAAGTACTACCCATAGGGCAAAGGA
The DNA here is from genome assembly GCA_023529015.1 of Papaver nudicaule. Taxonomy (NCBI): domain Eukaryota; kingdom Viridiplantae; phylum Streptophyta; class Magnoliopsida; order Ranunculales; family Papaveraceae; genus Papaver; species Papaver nudicaule. Next base: position 12,118 of record JAJJMA010344361.1, read on the forward strand.
GGAGCAGGAGTTGCTAGTTTGAAGTTCCACCACTCATCTTGTGTTATTTTCCACGAAGGGCGCTACGACGCAGTACATTAATAAAATGTTTTTTCCTCCAAAGGTGACATAATTTTAAAAGTAACAGCGATGTAAGTGCAATAATAAGTTTGCCAGCAGCCTAAGCGCAATAATATGTTTGCCATGACATGAGTATACCTGCTGATCACATGTCATCTCTAGGATCCTCATTAATATGTATGAGGCGATGCGTAAGAATCCCAATGATAGAGATAGCTCGAACGTCGCCCCTAGCGGGAGAATCCTTCTCCCGGGTTAATGTCCTAAATCATCCCCTGGCCAAGGATGGTTGAAAGATAATGCTTAACCCAAGAAGGTTGAAATGCCTGAAAAAGTAGACACTAAGGTGAAGATCTCATGAACAAGGTTACCATTCGGATATATCCGATTACAAAGATTACAAGTAACGAAGGACAGGTACACGAAGGCAAGAAATGGCCAGGAATTCACCCAACAGGTCAAAATGCAGGTGTAAACAGGGAATTCCGAATAATTTCTTCTGTAAGAAAAGACAACTAAGGGACATCCATCCTCGGAAAAGCGATGCCAGGGTAGTGGCACTCGGCTTCAGCAAAAGCTTCATTCACGGTAATCGCAGCAGAACAGGCGTATGTGAGACTCAGCCCCTCCGTTTGGGAGGCAACAACAGCGGCTACCTTAGCGTCAAAATCACGAAGCTGGGATTTCAAGAGGACATCTTCGGCAACCGCAGTTTCTTCACAAGCCCTAGCCTCCTCAGCAACACGCCTATACTCTTCTGTCAACAACGTAACAGCATTAAGTTCGGACTTCAGCTCTGAAACCCGGTCATCAAAGATGGACATTTGTGAACCTAAAGAAGGATCAAGATCTCTTGAGAAGAACGAAGACCAGTCCACGGGCTTCACGACAGCAAAGGACAAGGGGGAGGCATGAGTAGCAGATTTCACCACTGACTCAAGAAGACCAGACGAAGAAGGGATGCAAACCTCGGCGGAGTAAGACAAAAGCTCAGCCGTATCTTTCATGTCCGCTTGTGTTTCAAGAGCTGAAGAAAACTCGGGATACTGGCTGTCCTGCACATCGGCATCATCAGTAATATCCACAATTGCAGGGGCAGGCAGACAATTTCGAGCAGCAACGTCATCATCACTATGGTGACCAGAGGACACATCTTCGGAGCCATCTTCAATACCCGCACTCACCCTAGAAGCAAAAGACTCCTCGGGCTCACCTACTCCGTCCACAGATTTTACTTCGGCCTTTAATTTCTTCCCAGCAGCAGGCTGAAAACACGCAAAATCATTTTTCTAAGGCACGGGCAAAGGGGGACAACTACGTACGCACAAAGAGAGGATATCAATTACCCATACCTTCGACAACGAAGTAGCGCCAACTGGTTTGTTGTCAATATATTTCACTAACCCAACACCAACTTTTCTCTTTCGAGTACAAGTATTGTCACTAATGCTAGGTGAAGGTACATTAGCCCTAAAGGACTGGCAACCAGGAGAAAAGCAAGTTATCAGAAGAAAAAAAATTTAATAACACGAAACCGAAGACAAAAGTAGAAATACATACACGCAAAGGAGTCGGGTTAAAGCGCCAGGCAACAAAGGTTCGATAGCGTGGAGGAAGATCTTTCATCAAACGAGGAAGAAAAAAGCCAGGATGGGACCGAGATTTCCTAAAACCAGCAACCTACGGATCAGTGACGCGAAGAGGAGTACGCATCCATCGGTGGTCACGACTAAGACGAAGCCTCTGATCAGCAGGGAAAGGAAGACTAACTGTCCCAGGGATAACTAGCAAGTCAGGATCATCACAATCATCCAGCAAAAGAGGGACCTTGTCACGGATTCGCTTAGCATCAAGGGAAAATCGATGAGGTCCAACCGACCAAGGCATCACGTTAGAGCTCTGAACAAAGTCTCCCCAGGTCAAGTTGAAGTTTTGAGGAGTATAATCTTCACAACGAACCATTGCTAAAGAAAAGGGGTCATAACATCTCATGCGAGTACGACCTTGAGCACGAAGCCACCACTCATGTAAAAGGCGGAAAAATTACCAGTATACTGTTGTATGCCACGAAGTTGCTGGCACAAGGAGGGATTGTCTCGTTAAACGAATACGTCAATAAAGAAAGTATCATCAGGATCGTACAAGGGAAGGACAAGACCAGCAGCTAACTGACCAACGGATATGAGTAAAGAATTCTCATCATAAGGAAAATTCCTAATCATATCCTCGGTCAGAACATCCACATCACCATCAAAGAAAGAAATATCGAAATGGGTCAAACCAAAAGATTCTTTTATTTTGACGATAATTGTCATCTTCAGAAGGACGGAGGCGCCACAGTTCATAGTTAAGCTCTCTATCCACTCTAGCAGGAGCAAGACCATCACCAACAGCGGGAAGATTTTTCTTAACATCACCAGAAGAACTCGAGAGACGAGGTAAAGCCTGCAGCGAAGAAGGAGTAGATGAAGATACACTTGAATCCATGCCAGCATTCTTCGACTTCCTGGAAGAAGATTTCGACTTAGAACTTGAAGGTTTCCGTGTCATCAGGTTTTGAAGAAAGCTTGAGACAAAGGGAGGAAAAATGAAGAACCTGTAAGCAAAGATGAAGAAGGAAGCATAAAAGAGGGAAGTTAGAACTGAAGAAGATAAAGATCACGACCCCAAATCCATCATTTATAAAAAATCACAAAAAACACAAACTCCCACAAAACCACGAAAAGGCGTGAAAGAAGGGTCCACCATTATTTGAAAATGGCGGCACAGGCGGAGGTTTTCTTCCATAATTGCCCATATCAATAACTAAAAGAAAAGGGGCAAACTGTTAATGCATAATTTCGGATGGACACGTGGCGCCATCTCCGGAGGTTACGTATGGAGGCAACGAGAACCGCGAAGGATAAGAGCATATCTCAGAAAAGCAACATCTCATCACGAGACGATGAAATCCAAGGGAGGAGATCGAAGCATCATCAACCTAGGATATT
>JAJJMA010344421.1:0-11590 GCA_023529015.1 Papaver nudicaule
CTTGAGGATGATACCTTTGAAGAATTTTACCACAAATTGTCTGAGATAGTGAATGCCTGTCACACCTTAGGTAAAGTTATTCCGGAAAGGGACATTGTGTGTACAATTCTGAGGTCATTACCCTCAAGGTACGATCAAAGAAACATGCAATCCAGGAAGTACACGGCTTAGACATAACAAGAAGTGACCTTGTTGCCAAGCTAAAAATCTTCGATCATGAGCAAAGTAACCCTAAAAACATCGGTTTTATAGCTACTGGAAAAACAAGGAAACTTGTAAGCGAAGAGTATACTTCGAACACCGACTTCGGCAATCATAGTGGGGATGAATCTGAGGAGGAGATTTCTTTGATAACTCGCCAGTTTAGAGATCTTCTAAAGAAGAGAGGTAAGTGATTCATTAAGAAAGCCCCACCATCAACTCCTAAGCCTCATGATAGAGTCCCTCCTAAAGAAGGGAACAAAAGGGAAGATGATGATGATATGCCACAATGCTACAAATGCAAAGGTTTTGGCCAATGTCCCAATCTGAGAAAATATACCGGAGGGAAAGCCTTTGCTGCTACACTTGACGATTCGTCTGACACTTACAACTCAGATGATGAAGAAAGTGATATAGCATTCATTGCAAAGTGTGTCAATTCTGATAATGCAGGTGATTCCAAATCAGAACTAGAAACATGTCCCATCCCCATGAACCCAACCTCTAGTAACACATCATGCAAGGAAATAATCATTCCTGTAAAGCACAAGCAACGTCTTGTTAAGTGCAGCTATTGTGCTAAAAAGGGACATGATTACAAGAAGTGCCATGTATACAGACGTAAATTCAAGTATGCTAACAAACTGCAAAAGAAAGCGGCCAGACTCATGAATATTATTCGAATCTTTGAAGCTGCCAATAACAAGGAAGCCAGTAAAGATCGAAACCACTCTAACTCCTTAAGGGCAACACAAAGAGCGGAAAAATTCACAAGAGTCAGAACTAAGAATGGCAAACTTGGTTCAGAAAAAGATTCAATACCACATAAATAGCATAATCATGCTCTACCTTCCTCGCACTAAGTGCTAGAAGGATTGGCATCTTGTTCATTGCCCCTTGGGATGAGATGTCATAGTGTGGTTGGGCAATTGTCTTAGAGTCTTTTTTTTTGTTGTTGTCTGTATCTATTTGTAAGTAATTGATAACCCGCAATCAAGCACCTTTTCACCGTCACTAGACAAAAAGTGTAATGTTGAGCCAAGCTCCATGGAACTTATGATCATCAGCGGTCAGATTGTCTAAACGAAAGGTTAAGATTGTTACTGGGTATCTCTAAAATTGAGACACGTCAATGAAAGAAAAAATACACGTGTACAACGGTTCCCGAACCGTTCCGCTTTCTCCGTACGATATTAGGGTAAATTTATATCGTATCTGGCAGTTGATAGAATCCTTATCTCTTCGAAAATTCTTGGAATGACTGTTTATAAAGAAATCAGAAGTTAATTCTTATTTCATTCTAAACTTTTCAACATGGTAAAATCCCTTGCTATTACTTCTCCAAGCAAGGATCCTATGTCAATTGACCAGGATACCATGAAACCAGATGATCCTTTGAAATCAGCCAAAAATAAAGGAAAAAAACCCTGGTTCAAGAAGAAGAAGAAAAAGAAATCCAAATCTGACAAGGATGAAAAACCTTCTCAGAAAAATCAAAGGATTGCATCCATTCTCAAAGAATGCAGAGAAACTAAAAGAGAAGTAAGATCTCTTGGAGAAGTGTTTCTAAAAACTCTGGTTGTTCAACAAGCTCTTGTGAAACAACAAGAAGAGCTTATGAAAGAAGTGCATAAGGCATCTGTAAATGAGCCTAAGGGATTCGATCTAGATATTCCTATGCCTATGAATGAAGAAAAAGGCATTGAGGAAATCAATAACTTCATCATGACTTCTTTCAATCAGATTAGTTGATTCCTTGTGAGAACTTGTTCTTACTTTTGCCTAAAGAATATAAACTATGTCTGAAAAGTAGTTTGCCTTTTCATGCTTTTTAGAGTTTTCAGCATGTACTACTTTATTTCATTAATAAAAGTTCTTTTTAGATGATTATTAATGATGTTTGCAATACTTGATTTGTCTACCTCAATCTTATTGCAACACATAGCTTTTTCCATTACCTCGGTAGTGATGCAAAGTTGTGTCTATTATAAAAATGCTTTTTCTCACGATCAAGAAACTTTTGATTATATGAATTTTAGGGTTTTCACAAACTCGGAATCATATACTCTTTTCCAAGAATATGGCTAAGGGAAAGAGATTATAAACAAAGCAAAACTGGATAACATTAAAATTGTTTTGTCCATGATCGACTTTGTAAGTTGTTCTTTATTGAATAACACCACATGGGGGAGAGTTCTTAACTTGAACTTGCGCTTAATAACAAATCTTTTTGGGGAGCGTGGTTGTGTGTAGATGGTGAAAAATGGAGAAGGGATAAAATCGTAAATCTCCTTATGTTATGCATTTCCAAGAAGCGATTGCCTACTCAGGCAGATCTCTATAGCTCTACGAGTTCCCTCTTATAGCCTCCGGGTGGAGAGAATGATATCGTAGTGCAATTGCCTATTCAGACACATCTCTATAGCTCAGAATGCAACCCGTTCTACGAGCTGGATAAACTCTCTATGAGTTCTCTCTTATAACTCCCGGTGGAGAGGATGATATCATAGTGTAGTACTGATAATCTCACCAGCACATTAAACCCATTAATCTGCTTCATGTCGACATCGCCTCGAATTCCTGGCATCAGAACTAGATCTCTCATTGGTACATGGTGAAGAGTTAACAGAGACACATCCTCATGGATTTCCTCTTAAAAATACGACTTGACATCCGAGTCTTAATGAAAATCTCAGGAATATCGAAGCTCTAGGACTGTCCAGAGCTCTCTGAGAAGCATACAACAGCCTAAACAGGCTTAAACAGACCACACCCTAAGCTCAGGATGGTCTAATATACCATGGATAAGCGCGCCATGACTTCAAGCATACTGTAGCCCAAACGCATGCATAAGCCATAGCGCCAGTGCATGCATAGGCACGCATGCACCATAACACAAATGCGCAATTATGCCGAAATCAAGTTGGCCTTGGCCTCCTTGGCCCATGGCGCCACGAAAACATGGCGCCACAACTTCTGGCCTTGGCCAAAGGCCAAGGCCGTGGCTCCTCAGCCCATGGCGCCGTGAAAACCATGGCGCCACAACTTGGCCTTGGCCAAATGCCAAGGCCGTGGCTCCTAGGCCATGGCGCCACATCTCTTAGGCCTTGGCCAAAGGCCAAGGCCGTGGCTATAAGTCCATGGCGCCATATTTATGGCGCCACAAAATGATTGGCCTATCCAAAACATGACCATGGCGTCGTTGGCCTGGCGCCACAAGGATTGGCCTAGCCAAAAGGCCATGGCGCCATATTCATGGCGCCACAGAATGATTGGCCTGGCCAAAAGGCCAATGCGCCATATTCATGGCGCCACAAAATGATTGGCCTGTCCAAAACACGGCCATGACGCCGTTGGCCTAGCGCCACAAGGATTGGCCTAGCCAAAAGGACATGACGCCATATTCATGGCGCCACAGAATGATTGGCTTAGCCAAAAGGCCATGGCGCCACAAAATGATTGGCCTGTCCAAAACACGGCCATGGCGCCATTGGCCTGGCGCCACAAGGATTGGCCTAGCCAAAAGGCCATGCCGCCATACCTACTATTGGCCAAAATCATGGCCATAGCCACGCAATGCTGCCTGGTTCAATGCAACTACGCAACACTTATGCTACACGAGATATCAAAACATCACACGGGGGGATAACTTTAGGGGTATTGGTCTGGCGGTCTACGGCAATCGAAAGAAACTGATAGAGATAGTGGACAGTTACGAGAAGATGGCACGAGTGGACATGTTCTACACAACTCCGGCAGTTACGGAAGCCAACTCATGTCCTCCACTCCCCCACTCTTCCACGACTTCCACCTTCTCTGTCGAGACATCAGGGTGAGTTCAAAATTATAAATAGAGGCCTCCTCTATCTTCCAAGGCAGAACATTTTTCCAGAAACAACCAGATATTCAGAACACCTGAATAAACCAGAGCCTCAGAAGAAAAGACACCTGAGCAACCCAACACACTTCTGGCCTTGGAGATTTCCAGTCACTTTCACGACGGGAATCTTGAACTCTTACACCCAAAACACATCCTCAACCTGATCTCAAGTTTCTTCGTTGTTTCCATCCCTAGATTAACCTCTATCCTCTCTGTGACCGAAGCAAGACGTGAACGGCCATTGACTTGGTTTAGGCTCGTCTTGTTCGACTTTGATCTCAAACACTACGAAAGTACCCAGAGATGGTGCATTGTTTTTCCAGGTAAAAACAGTTGGCGACCACAGTGGGAGATCATTCTCTCGGTTCCAGAAAACTTTCTCAATAAATGGTTGAACTTAGGTCGGGATCAGATACCAAAAACCCCAACTCTTCAACTGACGGTGTTGTAGCCTCTAATACAACACCTACCAACCCACCTGCATCCGGCAATACGCCCAATATACCTGTTACCCAAGATGCTTCCCCTTCAATACCTATCATCTCGGCCATCCCCATCACCCCAGTAACTCCTAATGCTCCAACCCACACCTCTGGCAAGAACCCTTCCTCCACGACTAAGGTCGGCGCTACCGCCGAGAAAGGAAAAGGAGTGTCAGGAGCATTAACTATGGAGGAGTTGGCCAAACGTCAAGTTGTCCTCGCGGAAAGCCAAGACAAAATGTTCGACACGCAACTAGGGATCCTGGATTGTCTCTAAACTCTAACCTCGAAGCTGTCGAGTTCACCGGTCAAGGGAACCCCTGAGGCAGCCGCTACAGGCGCCTACTCGTCCGTCATCCACATCCGAGGTGATGAAGCACCTCCTGCTCCAGAAGAATCTTGCCAAAGAGAAGGACAACCGTCCCGTTACGTTACGACAGACGACTTGGAAAAGCTACTACAAAATCGAGAAAGAGAGATGGCGCTACCTATCCACAAACACCGACCACCGTACCCGCACGAAGTACAGAAGAAAGGCCCTGCCACGGAAGTGACGCATCCAAAACGCACTAATTCAGCTCCGGGGACCCCGAACAAGAACATGAACCAAGGAGGGCCGTAGCAACCGGAGATACGGAGGCAAAAAGCCAGACCAGAGATACCAGACTACCCATTTCCCATAGAGGAGGTACTAGAGTTGTTGGACACTTGGATCCAGGACGGGGCAATCGAAATCCCTCCGATACAACAACCTCCTACAGCTAAAAAAGGTAGCAAGCCCAAGGTGGAGTCCGAGGAATTGCACCTAGGAAACGAAAGAGTATACCAAGATCCTCTACCCGTTCAAGCATTCACCTTCCCTGAGGAACCGATGAACAAGAGAGTGGAGGATATAATGTACCAACTATGCGAGACTCTCTGCCTCTCGAAACTACAGCGGAAAGACATGTTCACAGCACTCAACATGGTAGTATCGGGAAAACGCCTACCCTTCAAGGAAGTCAATGAGCAGACAATGTCCAAGCAGGGGGAGCCAATAGATGGACAAGACTGGGGACTCCTCACAACCGCCTGCCTCTCTCATGCTGAACTCTCGAAGACACTCATCGACCCGGGATCCCCAGTGAACATCATCTCAGCCAAGACTCTCAGAGACGCTAACATCCCTCGCAGCAGAGCCATCCATGCCCCTACCATCATCAAAGGTCCTGACGGGGTCGAAGTACGCACTTACGGGTGGATCGACCTTCCCGTCGAAATCACCACGATCCCAACCATAGCGGAGTTTCACGTTGATAAGGGAGTCGTCGAGAGCGACATGGTGCTGGGATGCCCATGGATCTACAACAACCAGGAGACACTTCCTCTGGAGTTCATGGAGCGGTTTGTACAAAAGAGCAGCATCGCGAAGGCTGTAGCCACGCCTGCAGAACCCAAGGCAGTCAATGAGGACCCCCTCAACCAAGAAGGTACTTCGTCCACCCTCTTTTATATGATAGCACACATTCACCGAGTCACTGGGGACTCACCACGAGGAGAGCCACTCGAGAGGAGAACCCTGGAAAACCCGCAAGAGGGGAGCTACGACACCACGAGTGATGGCGCCACAAGTCACGACGCTGCAACTATTAGAAAGGGGTAAATCAAGCTTGTAGTACCCATGGAAACAAAGGACTTATCAACAAACACTGAAGGGACAGACAGCTCCATCATCACTATGAGAATAACGACCGAGACATGGGGACTTCCAGAGTTACCACTGCAGCCAGCCAGGAACTTCGGGGTTTGGACTCTCAAGACAAACCTGAACACAAGCATTCCAACAATCCAACTCTGCTACTCGATCGAGAGAAACCCCCTGGAGAACCAAGAGGAGGAGGCGCATCTCTATCTCGTCCACACCAACCTCCCTATCCAAAAGACCCCTCTCTCATGGGATGCTCCTCACTAGAGGAAGTTCAGACTTCAAACTGTCGAAGCCGCAGGGTGATCAACCACAACCGTCCCTGTCTTGCTAGAGAAAGATCCAAGCAGTAAGGATTGAAGAAGCTCGTGATAACAGGAGTCCTATTAACAAACCAGATAACAGGGTATTGACACAATACAACTCGAAGGGTCCTGAACAAGAATGTGACTCAAGCACAAGATGTAGATCTGCAACAACAACCGTGGGGAGTACGAGGACTGAAGCCTATACAGGATTCCCAGACTCATCATCTTCGACGAAGTACTGGAGCTATTAGACGTCCGAATAAGGATGGAACAACGGATTACCCCGACCTGATGATTCTCAACAACTAGAGAGAACGCTCTGCCTACTCATCTTCGAAAGGCCAATGCACATGTGTCTGCACGAGGAAAGGCGAACCCAATGAGAGACACTAATAAGATATCAGAAAACATGGCTGGGGACTCCTCGCCACCGCCGCTCTTCACTCCACCAAGTACCGATAGCAATATTGGCTGCCACGACCCAAAGGGAAACGTGAAGTACAACATATGCTCCCTTGTCTCTACCAAAGCGCTTCATCATCATGGAAGAGCCTACTCGACCAGAGATATCCATACAACATGGGAAGAGCCTACTCGACCAGAGATATCCATACAGTATGGGACTACCCGCTACAGATCTCTCGAAGGAAGGGAGACCCAAGAGAAGAACTCTAATCCACACCGACGTCACTACCGACGTCTCTACAGAAGCCTTAAAGCCACCAGGATTCATATCTTCGCAGGATCCTCCTGGTAACAACACCACCAAGTCTTTGTCTTTCGAGCAAGCAGTATCATGGTGGTGGCGCTCCTCTCCGCTATCACTAGCAACGAGTCTCCGACATCCTTCGGTGGCAACCCAGATCCAAAAAGATGACAGAGTGGAGTACTCCAAGCGCAAGGACTTCAAAAGATGTGCCAATAGACGGAGAATGGGAAAGACTTCCTACATGTTCACTTAAGGTTCTGCCATAACATGCTGGAAGAGACAATCATCTCTACGGAATCAGAGTTAAGACTTCTGGAGCAAGCGATGTGCGAGAAAATACGGGGATTAAAGGTATTTGTCTCACTAGACCTTCCCAAGTTTCAAATTCTAGAATACTTTCGACCACGAAATATTCCCATAGCCTCACATCTTCCACCAAGACTATCTCCGTGACTCCGCATTCGCGGAACCATGAAACACCTTTAAAACAAAATCCCACAGTGCTACAAAACAGAAAATTAACTTCCCCAGAAGATATCTCTTACAACAAGAAGTTCACCAAACCTTAGCCCCACAAGATGTTTTCACCACCATATACCTCTGTGATTCCACATAATGTCCTCCCAGTCTTCATTAACTCTCTGGATCAACACTATTACCTACAACCTCAGCGTTAGAGTTACCAATTGAGTACGATAAACCATATTGTGGGGAAGTTATTTTATTATGGGTCTCCATGGAGCAAACCTACTCTGGAGACAAACAAAGACGTGCTCACGACTACATACCAAGTTTGATGTACGGCAACCTTCACGAAAACGAGCAACGCGGAAGATCAGTAAGAAATCTGAAGGTGAATTTTAGATAACATCTTCCTACGGGTGTATAATGTTATGTGTAAAAATTTCGTGGCAATCCAATCCGTGGATCAAGAGATATGGCGCCAATATTACAGCACACCGAAGTAAGTGGGCAGAACTTACATTCGAAACCCAAACAGTTGCTGCAGAAAGCTCGTGAGGAGTTCTTGGGTAAAATTTATACACAAACTCCGTTTTAATGTCTACAACTTTGTGGCAAAATTTCATACAATAACTCCATGTGGTTTGAGAAATATGGCGTGAACATTGGGGAAAAGAAGAGCTGTCAGAATTTCCTGCGCCAGCAACTTCCGTCGCGAAGAAAAAACCGGTTTGAGAAATCCACAAGGGATTTTGGAAAGATTTTCGTACAATCTTTCTATGTATGTCTCCCAACGCATACTAAAATTTCGTACCAATCCAGCAAGGGGATTGGGAGATACGACACAAACACTACAGCACACGCGAGACGCGCAATCAGGAATTATGTGCAAGACCACGTCGAGTACTGCGGAAAATCTACGAGGAGCCTCGAAGAGATTTTTGGACACAATACTTCCCTGGATGTCTACTACCATTTGTAAAAATTTCGTGATGATACAACCAGTGAATTAAGATATATGACGCAAGCACCAGGAGACACGCAAGACGCGAACTGCCGGAGTTTAGAACGAATAGGCTATGGTGCAAAGCTCATAGCGCCAGCATCCACGACGCTACGAAGTCCATGGCGCCACACCTCATGGCTCCACATCTCATGGAACAACACCTCATGGAGATCTTCATCAAGTAGTTCGCCTATTTTGACTCCAACACCCTCCTCAACGACTGGGGACTTGGCGCAATCATCGTGCTTTGGGGAGAAGTCTCTATAAAGGGGATACCGAGACGGGACGACACATGCTCTACACCAAAACAGAAGACGTTCAGATCCACACCAAGAAAAAAAGAATACGATCGACTCCCCTGGTATCTCTCTACCAACTGTTGTTGTCTGTTACCACTGGATTGGTCATTGTCTCGTAAAGCATCGGTGCTCCACCTCACTCAACACTACGGATTCAACTCTGAACACCAATGGACGCGTCTTGCTGGAAAGTACACCACCCAAGCTTGCACCAAAGGCGCTGCTCAGAAAATTAGCTAATTGCATAACCATTCTCCAGGTGGAGACGATCAAGGAGAAACAAGGACTTGATCACGACAAGAAGGAGGAAAAGTTCTCTGCTAAAACGGGTAAAACCTCTCCCTTTTTTTTATTTTCTTGGCTAAGACCTAGCCTATGTATGTATTCACATACATGACACTGGGGACCTCACTAAGCATAGTGTCCCCTTCTCTAGAAAAGTCACGGCGCCGCAAGAGCTTGTGGCGCCACAAAGGTCGTGGCCCATGAAACCTATGGCGCCACGAATAACTTAAAAAAAAAAAATTAGGGTTTCGCGCCCTGGCCACGCCCGCTTAGCTTTAATGGCGTCATGACCATGATGCTGTGACCATGGCCCCTTGCTTGTCCCGGCCATTGTGATGCCAACTACGACACCACCCATCTCGTCCCCCTAACACCTAAAAAAAAAAGAGAGAGGCTTCATCCAACTACACTTGCATATTTTCACACGCATAGCCTCATTCTCAGCTTTACATCATAGCTATAGTTCATATTAGAATATTAGCTCGATATAATCTCTACTAGCATTGAATAGAAATCCTTGAGAAAATTGAGGTTGCCATCACCATTCGAGTGCTTAGTATGAAACATCATTGTTCCACACTAACCAGGGGACTTTCTGTAGATGGTGAAAAATGGAGAAGGGATAAAATCGTAAATCTCCTTATGTTACGCCTTTCCAAGAAGCGATTGCCTACTCAGGCAGATCTCTATAGCTCTACGAGTTCCCTCTTATAGCCTCCCGGGTGGAGAGAATGATATTGTAGTGCAATTGCCTATTCAGGCACATCTCTATAGCTCAGAATGCAACCCGTTCTACGAACTGAATAAAATCTCTATGAGTTCTCTCTTATAACTCCCGGTGGAGAGGATGATATCATAGTGCAGTACTGATAATCTCACCAGCACATTAAACCCATTAATCTGCTTCATGTCGACATCGCCTCGAATTCCTCGGCATCAGAACCAGATCTCTCAATGGTACATGGTGAAGAGTTAACAGAGACGCATCCTCATGGATTTCCTCTTAAAAATACGACTTGACATCCGAGTCTTAATGAAAATCTCAGGAATATCGAAGCTCTAGGCCTGTCCAGAGCTCTCTGAGAAGCATACAACAGCCTAAATCGGCTTAAACAGACCACACCCTAAGCTCAGGATGGTCTAATATACCATGGAAAAGCGCGCCATGACTTCAAGCATAGTGTAGCCCAAACGCATGCATAAGCCATAGCGCCAGTGCATGCATAGGCACGCATGCACCATAACACAAATGCGCAATTATGCCGAAATCAAGTTGGCCTTGGCCTCCTTGGCCCATAGCGCCACAACTTCTGGCCTTGGCCAAAGGCCAAGGCCGTGGCTCCTCAGCCCATGGCGCCGTGAAAGCCATGGCGCCACAACTTGGCCTTGGCCAAATGCCAAGGCTGTGGCTCCTAGGCCATGACGCCATATTCATAGCGCCACATCTCTTAGGCCTTAGCCGAAGGCCAAGACCGTAGCTATAAGTCCATGGCGCCATATTCATGGCGCCACAAAATGATTGGCCTATCCAAAACATGGCCATGGCGCCGTTGGCCTGTCGCCACAAGGATTGGCCTAGCCAAAAGGCCATGGCGCCATATTCATGGTGCCACAAAATGATTGGCCTGTCCAAAACACGGCCATGACGTCGTTGGCCTAGCGCCACAAGGATTGGCCTAGCCAAAAGGCCATGACGCCATATTCATGGCGCCACAGAATGATTGGCAAAGGCCATGGCGCCATATTCATGGCGCCACAAAATGATTGGCCTGTCCAAAACACAGCCATGGCGCCATTTGCCTGGTGCCACAACGATTGGCCTAGCCAAAAGGCCATGCCGCCATACCTACTATTGGCCAAAATCATGGCCATATCCACGCAATGTTGCCTGGTTCAATGCAACTACGCAACACTTATGCTACACGAGATATCAAAACATCACACGGGGGGATAACTTTAGGGGTATTGGTCTGGCGGTCTACGACAGTCGAAAGAAACTGTTAGAGATAGTGGACAGTTACGAGAAGATAGCGCGAGTGGACATGTTCTACACAACTCAAGCAGTTACAGAAACCAACTTATGTCCTCCACTCCCCCACTCTTCCACGACTTCCACCTTCTCTGTCGAGAGATCAGGGTGAGTTCAAAACTATAAATAGAGGCCTCCTCTATCTTCCAAGGCAGAACATTTTTCCAGAAACAACCAGATATTCAGAACACCTGAATAAACCAGAGCCTCAGAAGAAAATACACCTGAGCAACCCAACACACTTC
>JAJJMA010344426.1:0-19738 GCA_023529015.1 Papaver nudicaule
CTTGCAGGAACACTCTTATCTGAAGACGCTGAAAATTACAAGAAGATCAAGTACATTATGGTTAGGGCTAAAAGATTTAACTTTTTGAATCCATATGTAAGATTGGTTTTTGTCACTAAAATTGACAAAGGGGGAGATTGTTAGAGCATTGCTCGGTTGAACCCACTGATGTTGCTATCTCAAGTCAGTTGTCAAGTTTATGAGACAAAAACACAATCCTTGATAAGTTTACTCTACAACCTCGGACTAGGATATGTTTAGGTAATCGAGACAAAGACTGATGAAGACGAAGACCGGAGCTTACTACTTGATAAATCATAACGTTCTCGCTGAAGGTTACAAAGGTTTTTCCTTTCCGTATCATTATACCATATTTATCAAACCAATAGTCTATGATGTTGTTTATATGATCCGAAGGTATTCTAGGATTTTCGCCTTTGCATTTGTCACACTTGTGATAATATGTATAGGTAGAGTATGTTGAGTTGTCTCTTGAAATGACCCCAACGGTGAACGCGTTCATGAGCGCGTACATGTGTTGCTTTTGGCATTTCAGAGAACGAGCTAAGTCTGTATGAACGCTACATACAAGTTCAAGAATTCTCCTGAATTCTCCTGAACTCTATTGAGTGATCTGTGAACGCGTTCATGAATGCGTTCATATAAGCCATGCGAAAACTTCCAACTCCATATCTTGAAGTTTTCGGTCTAGGCATGATTAGTTCTCGGACTTGTCATTACTTGGCCCATGGAATTCAACAACTTAATCCAAGCGATGTTCAAACAAAGTATTTGGACCAGAAGTCGCAAAGCGATGTCCAAACAAGCATTGGACCAGAAGTCGCGAACCTTCAAACAAGGTTGAGTCTTCTTTAACTTTTGGCTTAGTCCAAAGTTCTTAGAAGATTGAGAATGGGTATTCAAGCTATAGACTTTCCTAGTTCCGGAACTTGCTTGAGCCCTACTCAAGGTTGCTTAAACTTTAAGCAAAGCCTCCCTTGGTGATCACTATAAATAGATGACCTTCTGCAAGATACAATCTCAATCCTCTACACATCTGTGTATCCTTGCATAAAGGTTGGTCGTCATCTCGAAGTCTTGTTGGACTACGAATATTGAAAGACTTCACTTGAGGATCGTGAAGCACAAGTCGGAAGTCAAATTCCATCCTGTATCTTGGGTCGATTGAATACTTTCAATCTTATCACGACCAAGATTTGATAGAAACTTCGTAAGGTAGATCTTGTATCGTGAACCCTAGAAAAGTTCCCAAACGCAAATTCAAAAACTAGGTTTCATACTAAGTTCGTCTCGCGTTTGGAGGTAAAGTTGTTTAGGCTAGATCAATAAGCCCTATTCAACATATCGATTTCCATTAACCTTGACTTTAAGTCTAAAGGAAATCACAATCGTATTCTTGTTTGATTACTTGGATACTTTTAGGCGTCCTGTTAGAGGTAGGGTAGCGCTAGTATTCACGAAGGGAAGTGGAGCAACTCCTAGGCCTGTAAAGGACTTCAGCTAGGGGAATCAAGTACGTAGGCTACTGCGGGAGCCAAGAGACGTAGTAGCACATTGGTAGCTGAATTTCTTGTAGGGTGAATTCAGTCTCGATACAGTCCAGTCCGAAGTCTGAGAGTAGGCTAGCGTCTGTATACCGTTCATACTGAGGGTGTTCACATCTGGACGAGGTCCCGGGGTTTTTCTGCTAGGTTTGCAGTTTCCTCGTTAATAAAATTCTGGTGTCTTGCATTACTTTTCCCTTCCGCATTATATTGTCTTTGATCTATATAATAGAAGTAATTGCAAGTTTGTTGATTCATAACCTTTGAGTGAATCCATCTCTATTGAGATCTACGAGAACTACGTTCTTGTTAGGGTTCGGTTCTTTGAACTATACTCATGTTGTTGTTTGAATATTGATTTGTGAGATCGTTCAAACAACCATAATCAACTAGGTTCACGAAAAACAAAAGTTGGTGGTATATCTCGGTATCCCCGCTTTTTCATCTTATACCGTACTTTTATTGGTATGTCTTTTTGTATGATTCAGAATGTCCTTTGAACCTACGTGTTCACTTAAGCTTAACATACAAGGCTTGTCCACGTCTATAATGATACGTTTATGCGGAACGTTGAGCCACGTTGGACCAGAGCCCACTTCCACCTAGGATCGTTCTCGCCCGTCCAGCAAAGCCTAAGAAGTGATGTTGACATTATCAAAGTGGATGAAGACATTTGGAAGTAATAATACCTTAAGGAGATTTTCGAAACAATAGGAAACGTTTTCGAAACGAGATCTTTCCCAGGGAGCATATTTGGTAAGCACTATATTTCGAATTAATGAAATATCCAAATATACCTTTTGTGTATTATTTGTTTTGAATGCTTTTGGCCAAACATTTATTGAAATATATTTTTTTCATTAATGTAAAATGCTATTAGATTTCATTAAATGCTATGACTCTATGTGAGGTATTTCAGATCTAAATGTGGAAATGTGCTTAATGAATTTCCGAAATTAACTTAACCTCATTTCAAAGCTAAAGCCTTAGTCAATATTAACAAGAGTGGTTTCTCTCCTAAAAGCTTTGTCCCTCTACCAAGCTCTTCTTAGGAATTGTAAGCTTGTGTTTATTCACTTTTCCTTTCAGTTACCTTTAAGCTTTTGGTTTCTGTCTGGATTAGTGTAAGTCTTCTCTTGGGGATCTAGAAGCCTAAAAGTACCTCTTACGGGAAACTAGTTTATGTTTACTAGTCTTTTTTGTATTGTACTTGTGTTATGTTCTATCACGTCTATCAAACCTTGCGATCTTGTTTATTCTATGGTCCATCTCTTCTGCTATAAGGCCACTCAAGATCATTGTGATTAGAACATACTCGTATCTATTAACCTGGATTTGTCACCAAGCTGCTTTTAGTTTGTGTGCCTAACCTATATATACTGAGTGGAATCAAGATGGTTGTTATTAGATTTGTTTTGCAGTTACATTGTTCTTCACGGTCATACATATTGTACTACATCCCAACTGGGACGACAAGGTTGCTCTTTCTGGAGTTTTGGTTTTGAAACCTTGATTGATATCTCGAGGGGTTTATTACCAAGTAAACTTAAATATCCTCGCTCTTGGTGTAAAACGACTTCAGTGAAATATCTGCTAGTTTCCAAGGATATCATCTAGCGATTTGACCTGCCGCTATTTGATTGTTGTCCATAAGGTTGTAGTCGTCCAATTGGAGGTCGGGTAGCGATAGTCTTCACGACGGGCTGTGAAGCAACTCCTAGGCAAGACAATGAAGGACGTCTATTTGTTTAGGGGAGTAAATGTGCGTGACCACCTTGTTGTGGTTAGAGGCATAGAAATACTGAGGGGAAATCTTTGTGACTAATGATAGTATTAGTTAGGGTCATTTTGTCTGCACCAGCTAGTCCGAAGTCTTCAGGCGCTTGAGAGCGCGTTGGCTTCAGGCTAACAATAAATATGATAGGGTTACTTATGAACATATTCTAAGGGACGCAAACTTTAGTGCTGATGGGCTGGCTAGGCGGGGAGTCCAATTACTAGATGGAGAAATTGAAGAAACAAGGGGTAGGCCAAGTTTTATGAACACAATTGAAGACCCAGCTGTTATTTACTATCAGATTCAGTCTGGGTAGAGTTCTGTAGGCTTTTGAGCCAAATTGTTATGCAAAAGTCTCTTTGATAATTCTTTTGGAGGGCCTGTGTGCCTTATGATCAATTTCTTGTAATTTTGCTTTGTAAAGTCGCTAAAAGGCACCCTTTAGGCTGTTAGGGGGTGTCTATATATAGTTGGTATTCTCTTTGTAATTTTCCCTCTTCCTTTGAGAATTTAATTGAATGACCTATTAACAGCTAGTCCGAAGTCTGGGTGAAACTTTTTTACGAAAACAATTTTCTAAAAATCCTAAATTTTCTCTACTCGAGTTTTTTAGGGTTTTAGTTTTTTCAAGCAAAAACTCACGGCAATATTGGATTTCCTCGCGTCTTGATCATCTTGGATGATCAAGGATGGCTGGGGGGGTTCGATTAAACCATAATAAACCATCCAAACCTATTTCTGGTGGTGATGGTTCGAAAAAATCTTGGTTGGAGATTGTTAAATCAATGAAAAAACTAGCGCCAACCAAGATAGATATTTCTGATCTTCCAGCAGCCAAATCAGCCATAACAGGGGAGAAGTACGTTGAAGTGGCTGAGTTATATGATGAGGGTGTTGAAGATTGTAAGCATAACCTTATTGGAAGACTCGACTTCAAGGGTTTGAGGTTTTTTGACGTCAAGAAATCTCTGGAAGACCAGTGGGGTTTAGATGAGAATAAGGTACAATTATTTGCTTTGTCCAAGGGTTTTTTCTTCATTAAAATTGATACTGATAAGCACAAAAGAAGAATCAAGCATGAAGGACCTTGGAAGATTGATCATGTTGTTCATGGCAAACAATATTTGAAGCTACAGGATTGGGATGATAATTTCGACCCTGACCTAGCAAAAACTACTATTGCGACAGTTTGGGTTCATGGATTAAAAATTCAATGTTGGACGGAAAGAATGTTGTTGTCGCTTGGGAAGGCTTTGGGTACACCTGTAATGGTGGCCAAACAAACCCTAAACTATGATTTACGATATCATCCATCAGTTCTGGTCGATATTGATTACTCGGAGAAGATTATTGAGAAGATTTTCGTAAAAGCTAGAAAAGGACGAGATTTTTGGCAGAAAATTGTGATTCCAAAACCAGTTAAGTATTGCAGTCACTGTGTTACAATTGGTCATCATACGATTGATTGTAAACATATGAAAAAGACGTATGATGCTGCTGAAACTGAGCTGAAACTGAAATCCTCTGTTTTTCAAAACCCTAAACAGAGTTTCTCTGTTTCGGAAAACAGAATTTTGCAGCAGGAAAAACAGAGTAACTCTGTTGAGGATGAGTCGAGATGTGCTCCTCCTGTGTACTGTTCTTCAGTACAAAAGCTACACAAAACCCTTAATCTGCACCTTGTACAGCCTAATTTTGATATTTCATTTCTTGATCTCCAACAAGAGAAGAGAGTACAACTTATACTAGCGAATGGATAACCCTTACAGCAGAGGACACGTGCAAGCATCCTAGGATTATTATCAACGGCTAGGGAAAATACAAACATTATTACTCTAACTAAATGAACCGAAAGCATTTAATTCAGTAAGCTAGTAAATAACCGGGTAGTCACCCCTTAGCGGGTATGTGACAATACCCTCTCCTCCACCAAATCCTTGTCCTCAAGGATTGAAATCTGGAAAATGAGCTTCAATATTAGCTTTGTCTTCCCAAGTTGCTTCAGCAGCAGAAGCATTTGTCCAATGAATTAAGTACTGTTGATTGAGCTTGCCCTTCCTCCAAATAGTTCTTCCTCCTAGGACTGACAGTGGCTTCACAATTACTTGCCCATGGTGATCAACTAGAGGCAGGCTAGGGACTGGTGAAATGGAAGCTCCTATCTTCTTTTTCAATTGAGAAACATGAAAAACTGGATGTATTTTTGATGTAGCAGGAAGTTGTAACCTATAAGCCACTGAACCAAGCTTTTCCAGAACTGCAAATGGCCCATAATATCTTGCAGAAAGTTTAAAATCTCTCCTCAATGAAATAGATGTCTGCCTGTAGGGTTGGAGCTTCAAGAATACTAAGTCTCCCACCTCAAACTCCCTTTCAGTTCTCTTCTTGTCAGCATATAATTTCATCCTTTCCTGTGCCTTAAGTAGAGTTTCTCTAAGGAGTTCCAGTACCTTATTTCTCTGAAGCAGGTAGTCCTCAACAGCTGCAACTGAAGTAGTAGCCTCTACTGGAAAAGCCATGTGTGGAGGTGTATAACCATAAAGAGCCTTGAATGGTGTCATTTTCAGGCTAGTATGATGGTTGGTATTGTACCACCACTCAGCAAGTGCCAACCATTTAGACCAATCTTTAGGCTTGTGACCAGACATACACCTTAAATAGCTTTCCAAGCAACCATTAACTCTCTCTGTTTGTCCATCAGTCTGTGGATGATAAGCAGAACTGAGGTTTAAGGAAGTACCAAGAAGCCTGAAGAGATCTTGCCAAAAATTGCTAACAAAGACTTTATCCCTGTCAGATGTGATAGAAGCAGGTAACCCATGGAGCTTGTAGATATTCTGGAGAAATGCCTGAGCAACTGTTGCAGCAGTGTAAGGATGAGATAGAGGAATAAAGTGAGCATATTTAGTTAACCTATCAACCACCACAAAAATAATCTCAAATCTGTCAGATTTAGGCAAGCCTTCAATGAAGTCCATAGAGATGTGCTGCCAAGCATGCTCTGGAATTGGTAATGGCTGTAACAGACCAGCTGGAAATGTATGTTCACCCTTGCTTCTTTGGCACACATCACAAGTTGTAACAAAGAGCAATAAATCCTTCTTCATACCTGGCCAAAAAAAATAGCTTTTAGCTCTTGCATAAGTACCTTGAATACCTGAGTGGCCACCCACAGAAGAAGAATGAATAGAGGACATAATCTGGTGTCTCATATTGTTGTTGCTGCCTACATACAATCTGTTTTTATATCTCAGGACTCCCTCTGTGTAAGTATAGTTGGGACAAGCAGTAGCAGAGAGTAGTAATTTGGAGATGAGGGAGCAAGCATGAGAATCAGCCTTGTAACTTGCAACAAGTTCTTGAGCCCAATTAGGATGTGAAGAAGTGATGGAGTGAAAACTAGCATGAGGAACCCTTGACAATGCATCAGCAGCTGAGTTCTCACACCCTTTCTTATACACAATTTCATAATCAAATCCTAGCAACTTCATCAGCCATCTTTGCTGTAGGACTGTAGTGATTTTCTGATCCATGAAGAATTTAATACTTTGTTGGTCAGTATGAATTGTGAACTTGTGACCAAGCAAATAGCTTCTCCATTTAGTAACAGCAGATACAATTGCCAGCAATTCTTTCTCATAAGTGGATAACCCAATTGATTTGGGTCCCAATGCCTTGCTGAAGTAAGCAATTGGCTTGCCATTCTGCATCAGTACTGCTCCAATTCCCAAGGTACAAGCATCATCTTCAATGACAAAAGGTTTAGTGAAGTCTGGGAGAACCAACACTGGAGTGTGACACATGGCATGCTTAAGCTGCTGAAAGGCAGTATCAGCTGAAGTATTCCAGAGAAAGGCATCCTTCTTAAGCAAGTCTGTAAGTGGTTTGGCTATGGAGCCATATCCTTGAACAAACTTTCTATAGTATCCAGTGAGGCCTAAGAATCCTCTCAACTCTTTTGAGTTTGTTGGTGTGGGCCAATTTTGCACAGCCTCAATTTTAGAAGGATCAGCAGCAACTCCATGAGCAGTTATCACATGGCCTAAGTATTCCAATTCACTCTGAGCAAAGCAGCATTTGGACTTCTTTGCATATAACTGATGTTGCTGCAGAGTGTTGAGTACCAACTCCAAATGTCTCAAGTGAGCTTTCATAGTTGGACTATAGACCAAAATATCATCAAAGAACACTAACACAAATTGCCTAAGGAATGGCTTAAACACCTCATTCATTAAAGCTTGAAATGTGGCAGGAGCATTAGTTAATCCAAATGGCATTACCTTGAATTCATAGTGTCCATGGTGAGTTCTGAATGCTGTTTTATGAACATCTGAAGCAGCCACTCTAATCTGATGGTAGCCAGATCTCAAATCAAGCTTTGTAAACACAGCAGCTCCATGTAACTCATCTAAAAGCTCATCAATGATGGGAATAGGAAATTTATCCTTGATGGTCATGTCATTGAGCTTTCTGTAGTCCACACAGAATCTCCAAGAGTTATCCTTCTTCTTGACAAGAAGTATTGGAGCAGCAAAAGGACTGTGACTGTCTTGGATGATTCCTTTGTGAAGCATTTCTTGAACCAACTGTTCCACAACAGCTTTCTGAATGTATGGGCATTTATATGGTCTTAAATTGATTGGATTGGAGTTGGGTTTGAGTGGAATGGTGTGGTCAAGAGCTCTAGGTGGTGGTAAGTCAGAGGGTTCCTCAAAAACTGCAGAAAAAGTGGAAAGTAAGTGTTGAATTTTGGTAGGGATGGGTGGAAAGCAAGGTGTAGCTGAAATAGAATAAAAATGACCAATAACTCCATGAGTGGCTTTGGTGAGAAACCTCTTCATTGCTGCAGAGCTCATTGACATGAGAGATGGTGTAGCTGAACTCCCAGTTAGAGTAATTTGACTACCCTCATGTTGAAATGAGATACACAACTTGGCTAAGTTGATAATGATATCCCCCAATTTACTAAGCCAATCAGCTCCCAATACTATATCACAACCACCTAGTGGTAACACCCTCAAATCAGCATTGAATGTGTGACCCTGCATTACCCATTGCAGTTTCTTACAGATACCATTAGTGACTGTTTTATCACCATTAGCTATGGTGACCAATAAGTGACTAGTGTTTTGTATGTCACAACACAATTTTTCAGCCAAGCCTTTATCAATGAAGTTGTGTGTGCTTCCAGTATCTATAAGAATGGAAATAGACTCCTTGTGAAGAAAACCAGGAATTCTGATGGTTTCACCCTTACTGTCACCAGTTAAAGCATGTAAAGAAATGGACATATCAGATTCCAAAGCTTCAATGCAATCTTAAAAAACTTTTGTCTCACCATCAGTGTTATCTGCACCATCCTCATCACCATCCAACATGAATAACTGAGATTTACAAAAGTGTCCAGGTTTGTATTGCTCATCACAGTTGAAGCATAGACCCTTAGCTCTTCTTTCACTCATTTGCTCTTTAGTCAGTCTAATGGGAGGGTGGGAAGGGTTAGATTTTTGTTGAGGTGCAGGATTGAATGGTTTTTTTGTGAGGTTAGGCTTTTGGTAAGTGTTCTTAGGGGGTGTAGGTTTTGAATAGTTTGAATTAGGACTGAAGGTGATATACTTATTTGGGTAGGGTGGAATGGGATTCTTTGAAGGATGTTTATTAGTCTCTTGAAGGTTTGAGACATTTAACTCCTGCATTCTGGCTAGATAAAAGGCATGTGAAACAGTAGAAGGCTTATGCATCTGAACAGCTTTCTTAATTTCAGGCTTGAGACCACTGACAAAGCTTGAAACAAAATACTCTTCTGTATAGTGAGGATCCTTGCTAATCATCAAGGCCTTTAGAGTCTCAAATTCAGAGTAATACTCCTCAACAGTAGTCAATTGCAACAACTTATTAAAGCAGCCAATAAAATCATCATGTGCTAAATCTTCAAATCTAGAGCATAAATTTTCAGCTAAGTCTAACCAAGTAAATTTCCTTTTACCTGAGACGTAATCCAAGAACCAAGAATCAGCTCTTCCTTCTAAATGTAATGAAGCAATCTGCACCTTCTGATGCTCTTCAATGTTCTCGCCATAGAGTTCAAAGTACCTCTAACACTTCCTTACCCACGCTCTGGGATTATCTCCACTGAATAGTGGCAGATCGATCTTTGGATACCTCAAGGATGTAGATCTGAGCGGTCTTTTAGGCGGATTTGAAATTTCTCCTTCATCATCAGAGATCTCCTCTTCAACTCTCTTACTTAAGCCTTTATCCTTCCTTGTATTAATGGCGATTTCCTTTATCGAATCCACTACTTTTTCCAGTAAACCACTTTGTAGATTACTGTTTTTGACCAATTCAGTAAGCTGAGATTTGTTTTCCTCTATCGATGCAGCTATACCTTCTAATCGATCATTACTGCTTTTACTACTCTCCAAAACCTGAGAGCTGTTAACATTGAACTGAGACAGTGATTGCTTCAGCTCTCTAATGGTGGCATCAAGCTCTTTAAAATCCTTCTGTGTCGGTCCGGTCATCGTAACCTGCTCTGGTACCAAGTGTACTGTTCTTCAGTACAAAAGCTACACAAAACCCTTAATCTGCACCTTGTACAGCCTAATTTTGATATTTCATTTCTTGATCTCCAACAAGAGAAGAGAGTACAACTTATACTAGCGAATGGATAACCCTTACAGCAGAGGACACGTGCAAGCATCCTAGGATTATTATCAACGGCTAGGGAAAATACAAACATTATTACTCTAACTAAATGAACCGAAAGCATTTAATTCAGTAAGCTAGTAAATAACCGGGTAGTCACCCCTTAGCGGGTATGTGACATCCTGCTGGTATGAAATGGGTTGCAACAGGGAGATTATTAGAAGATAAATGGAAGAAGCAATCTACGCCTGTTAATTCAGCTGAGAATGATTTATCACAGCAAGAACGGGATGACTTACAGCGAGCTATTGATAATTCTCTGCTGGAGAACTTAGCTCGTAAACAAGGTATTACTGGCAATATTCCTTTGCCAACACACTCATATATTGCTTACCCTCCTCACTCGAGAGCTGCTGATGATGTTTTTAGTGATTACAATGATTTGATTGAATATTTGGTTCATGATGATCATGATGCTCACAACGGAGATTCCATGAACACAACAGTAAACATGGGAGAAGATATGGATCATGGGCTCGGTGGTGATTGTAGCTCGGAAAATCCTAATACTATCCAGTCCATGAATTTATTATCAGGTATGGAGATGAACTTGGGGTTGGTTTTTTCTACGGACTCGAGTTTGAAAGTTAAGGGTTCAGACAAAGGCTCGGCAAGTGGTTTGAATTCTAGACCTATGGATACTCGTACGGGATTAGGTATGGAATCTGTTCTAGGCAAGGTTATGGATCTGGATGGGGAGCTGTCGGGTTCTAGTTCTAACGGATCTGGGCAGCAGACACATTCGGTAATTGGGCCTTCGAAGCGCAGTACGCTTATTCAGCCGTTTTGGGTCACGGACAAAAGGAACCAACTGTTTTTTATGGTGATCCGGATGTACAAGGTGCGGTTTCTGGGCTTCATAACAAGCGTCCAGATGGTACTCGGGACAATGATATACAGACATTACATGATGGGTCTACAGTAGAAGTAACAAAGACTTCTTCTGTTTCTACTCAGCCCAATGCTCCAATTCGGCGCTCTGAGAGATTAAATCCCCCGGGATTTGATTTAGCAGGAAAAGTTTGATATCATGTAATATATTTTATGAGCTCATCTGTCTGATGAGAATATGTTAGATTTAGGTTTATATACAGACCGTCGATCTTAAATGTACATTTTTTCAGTTTGTTTTTCAGTGTTCAGCTATTAGGCCTGCGTTGGGCTGTTAGGGTGGGTCTATATATAACTGTTACTCTTGTAAAAAAAAAAATCCCTCTCAAGAAATTGAATGACCGATTAATTCTTAAGAGTAATCAAACTGGACTAGGCCCCGGGGTTTCTCTACAAGTTTGTAGTTTTCTCGTTAACAAAATTCTTGTGTGTACTTTACTTTATTTCCGCATTGTATTTGACTTGTCATTTATAATTAAAGTATCGTACTTGGTTGTTGACATAGCCTTTCGGAATATTGTATTGACTCCCTTTGATTACATGAACCGTTCAAGGTTTGACTTATAGGTGGACTAAAATAAAATATTGGTGGTTGAGACGGTATCCTCGTCTTTTCAGAAGGTCATCTATTTATATTGATCATCAAGGGAGGCTTTCCTTTATAGTTAAGAAACCTTGAGTGAGGCTCAAGCAAGTTTCTGAACTTAGAAAATTCCATAGTCTTGCATTGAAGTCCAACTCAATCTTCTTCTAACCTGTTGGTTAAAAACCTAAAGGCCGTAAGAAGACTCGCCTTGACCGAATCGAAGGATAGGAAATGGCTAAGCAAGTTGGCATGCTATGGAGTCCGTGTAAGAATACACGAACCTACAAAAAATTGTGGACAAAAGCTCAATGGGCCTTATTGTGAACGAGTTCGAAAATCCATTCACAAAAGGTAAAACCTCAAAATAGAAGTTTTAACCATGGCTTATATGAACACGTTCATGTACAGTTTCTCGAAGTTCAGGAGTTTCTGAACTCTTATATGAACGCGTTCATGAGAAACTGTTGAGTTCAGGAATTTCCCTTCCAGCATATGAACGCGTACGTTATTCAGGTGTAATTCATGAACTATCTCTATTCCCACATTCTACTTAGGCATTGGTCACTTAGTGATGTAATTGCTAAGAGAACTAATCTTTGATCCTTCGAGATCACTATAAACAACATCATGGACTATTTCAATTGATAGAATGGTCAATACGAAACCGAAAGGAAAACCTTTCTAACCTTTAGTAAGGACGATGATTTTATCAAGTGTGTAAGCTCCGGTCTTCATCTTCAATGGTCTTCATCTCGAATACCTAAGCTATCCTAGTCCGAGCTGATATTGTAGACTTATTAAGGATTGAGTTTTCGTCAACTAAACTTGACAACTGACTTGAGATAGCAACACCAGTGGGTTCAACAACAGCAAAAACTACTTCTCCTCTGCTTGCTTATCTTTTCATATCTTCAGACTGTGATTCCTCCTCGTAAGACTCGATCCCGCACTCGTCGTGCTGCATCTTCTTTTGGCGCTGCTTCTACTTCTGCTGACTTTGTTGGTAACTTCGTTGTTGCTGTTGTTAGCGCTGCTGACGCTATTGTTGATGCTTCTTGTCTTGCTATGCATGTTGCCAGGTATATTGTTAAACTAGAGGATAGGCTGTGCCATAACGAAGCTTTAAGGGAGCGTCAATTTATTACAGTTGTTTCCAACTATTTCAAGCATGTTTTGAACAAGTGCTCTGACTATGCTTCCAGTTGCGCGGAACTCCGGCACTTCGTGATTCCTGATGATAATTCTGCGGAGCTACTGCCGCAACTGATGATACTGCGGAAGATTCATAAGAAACAAAATAATTAGTTTTTTGTTCAATATGATAAATTCTCCCCCTTTTATGTGCTCATGTATATGCATATGTGTACATGAATATGATGTGAGCAATTATTATGCATGTGTATGAACAATTATTATGTGAATACGATATGTAAAGAAAGCGATATAAAGCATGTTATATGCAGAGTTTGTTATTTCTAAGTTACGCTACGTGATTTTATCTAACTACGTGAACTACCTAAACTTCGTAGGGGTTTAGTATTTATCTAACTCGTTCATATTAGTGACGCGTCCAGTCAATTACTGTAGAGACCATTTGAGACAGTCGACAGTCATTGCCATTTTCCACCCGGGGTGGGCTTTCATTTATTTGCATAACATATCCCCCGTCATACCCGATCTCTTTTCTTCTCACAGTAGTGGGCGATTAACGATAGCCAGCAATTATTATGCCCCATTGTGGCCATTTATCGGACCTTACTTCAGCGCATTTTCATTGAGCGCTGGGTGCGATATCTTACCTTGTTGCATCAATTTATTCCTCTAATTTGGTGAACTCAATTTTCCTTAAAGAGTTTATTTATTCTGATGGTGCCTTGTGCACTGTAAACCAATTCTTACATTTTCTTATTGTTCGAAAAAAATGCAGTTTCCATTGGCTACTTGATTCCTTTGCTCCGATGATCCCCTTTAGTAAATGGCGTTGGGCCTTGGGTACTCCGCAGATTGCTCCAATATCCTCTGTTTTTTGTGCATATGTTCTTCCATCATTCCACTGAGCAAGCGGAGCACATGATGATGACTGATCTCCCTTGATTTCCATTAGCCCTGTTGGTGTAGGGAACTTCACACTCTGGTGATGCGTTAATGGTATTACCCTCGTATGATGTATCTATTTTCTTCCTAAGATTGATGTGTACGACGAATTTGTGTTGACTACGCTGAAACAAACGTCAAAAGGTATTGGCCCCGCTGCCATTTGGAGTACTACTTCTTCTATTGGAATTGTTTGTGTTTCATTGAATCCATAGATAGTTATTCCTGCTTTCTCCATTGCTGCTTCGCTGATCTTCATTTCCTTGTACGCATCGTAGAACAGAATATTCGATGTGCTCCCTGCATCTACTACTATCATATGTATTGCCCATCATGTTATGATCATTGTGATCACAAGAGGATCGCAATGGTTGTGATTTTCCGCTATCTCTATGTTCGAGAAATGCACTGGCCTCGTCATCCATTCCTTAAGCGAATTATCTTCTTCCCTTGTCTTCTTTTCTTTTTGACCTCCGTGTGCTAAGTTTACCATCATATCTGTGCTGCTCCCCATGTTGATATTTGCCCATAATATCATGTAGACTTCTCCATTCGGCGTCGTTGGTAGATGTGCTTGCCTTGCTTCCGCTACTCCTCTCCTGTTGTTCTCCTTGTGCATATACTTGTTCATTGCTGGATCTCTGTTGTCGATTCTCCTCTGGATCATGTGTAGAAGAGGTTTGCACTGGCTGGTGTTGTGCCCCATGTATCCGTGAAATTCACATTTATTCATTGATTTCTCCTGTATTCTGGTTGTCTTTTTTTGATGTCGGATATTTTACGTCGATCTTCTTTTCTAACTCCCCCTGAGAATGGTTACAACTGGTGTGTTGAGCTATGTATAGGTACGATCTTCTAACATCTTCTCTCTGATCATCATCTTCTTTGTACGGTTTGCGCTTCGGTTCTCTCCTCTCCATGTGTCTTCTTAGCATCTCCTGTCCTTCATTTATTCTCAGTGTACGTGTTGCGCCTGTGCTGATGTTGATCTTCGGATCTTCTTCATTCACTTTTAGCCGCATATCCTCTAGCATAACGAACCTTTGCTTCTTTTATCTTAATTCCCCAAAATCTCCACGTCGCGCTCTGTTAATGATAAGTAAAGGTCCGTGTTACATCCAATCCGTGTATTAATGAATGAATGGAAACACTTTCATCTACTACCCCTATTTTTGTAACTAGATCTGACCACCTTTTGACGTAGCTGCGTTGCATTTCACTTTTCCTATGCCTTAGCTGAAATAAGACCCCTACTGGTGTTTGAAAGCTCAGGTTGTGCATGAATCTTGTGAGAAACTTGAGGTTGATGTCGTCGAAGTTCGGTATTGATCCCTTGGCAATTTGATCGTACCAAAGGCATGCTCCTCATACAAGTGTCGCTTGAAAATACCTGCATAAAAATACTTCATTTCCCACCCATTTAAGCAGCGCTTGCTTGTAATCTCTCATATGTGTCAGCGGATCTGAACCTCAATCGAATAACTTGAATGGCGGCATGAAAAAACTCCTAGGTACTCTCCCCTCTAATAATTCTTCGCTTAGTGGTGACGCCTTGGCTTCATCTATATAGGTCTTCAACTTCTTTCTTGCGCGGAGAGTGATGATGTGCTTGTTAATACATAATCTTGGATTACACGTGGCATAATCTCGACAGGTCTCACACCAAAGCACCGTAAGTCTTGGGGGAAGGATAGCACTCCTTGGGGGCTCTATATCTCATCACATGAAGATGAAAGATCAAGGGTGGAAATAGAAGGATCATGTGACCTAGGAGAGTAGACACTATCGGAAGCGTGGAGTAGCAGTCAACATAACATTAAATGATATGAGGTAACATCTCAAGATCCACCTGTCAACCGAAGAGTGGACAAACAAGCGGTAGGTAGAAGTACTGAAGCCTATCAAAAGCTTACATCGCTACCCAATAACGAAGAGTCTCTCTAAAGAAAGGTGGCGAACGTAGATTGGTCAGGAGAAGCGGTGAATGGATATTGATTGTTAGAGCATGGCTCGGTCAACCTCACTAAGTGTTGGTATGTCAAGCTTAGTTGTCAACTTTAGTGATCAAAACTCGACCGCTAAACAACACACAATTAGGTGAAGCCATGTGAGAGTTAGCTTTAGGTTGTGGAAGATTTTGGTAGGATTTAGAATCACTGGTTGAAGAGTTGAAGAAAGACTGAAGATCAAACGAAGACATTCGACTTCATCATTCAACAGGTCAGTGAATCTAAATAACGCGATTCCATTATCTTTTACACTTGTGCTACAAAAGACATAAACATAACTCAGCTTGAGCTTTACGTTATGACTTGATCACTTGTGATCAGTATGTCTTATGATAACTTTACCACTTGTGGTATTAGTGTTGTAGTTATGACGTTCCAATATTGCTTAGAGCTTTCTTTTCTTCTCCATCTCTGAGTTAATATAAAGGTTTTTCCTAAAACCTTTTCGAGTTGGATATAGCAATGTGATGTTATCTCGGTAGTACTACGAGATTTGATCCATCACAGTATTGTGTCTCTTCTTACCTAATCTGGCTCTGTCGGATTGATTGCATATATTTATATGAGCCAATGTAAGAGAGATTGTGACTCACACTTATGTTGTGTAGACTCGAAATACTGCTATTCTGAGATTCAAATACGACGTCTTGGTTTGGCTATGAACTCTGAAGTTCTGAATCATTCATTTGATTCTGTATATGAACATCTTGTGTGCCATATCTCACTTCTGGATTCCGAAACCATATTTGTGTATCTCAACATATGAATTTTCAATGTTCGAAACCTCAATGTAGGTTTTGGTAAAACTAACGTTGATTTCGAAACCATAATCTGGTTTTCGCATTCATAAGCTATTGGTCCGAAACTTATATTGTGACCAATGAGATATAACAGATTTGTAACTATGTTTGTGTGACTGACAGTGACTTGAGAATCGAGGCCAATGTGTCTTGACCATGTGATTTCTAAAAGGTCGAAAAGACCCTGGGGTTTCCTAAAGGTTTATGTGAACCGGGAAATATATTCCTGTGCGTCGAGGCTAAAAAGGTGTGATGCTGAAACGGTTCTCGACCACATGGACTCTCAAGTTCGATACCAAACATTTGTGAAGAATTTAATATGTGTTTCTTGTTTCGAAACCTTAAACAAGGTTTTGTTAAACAGAATCTAGATTTCGAAACCAAGCTTTAGGTTTCGCTATATGGAAACTTGATTTGGGAACCTTAATTTGGTTCTGGTCATATAATGAACTTTAGGTTCCGAAACCTTAATTTGGTTTCTGCCAAAACAGATGTACGTTTCGAAACCTTAATATGGTTGACTCAGAATGCGTATCTTCGAAGTTCAAACTCTATCTTTTTGATTTGTGCTTCAACGAATTAATGAGTTTGATATTCTCGGTTTGAAGTTTGGATTCGTCCATCTTCAATGTACAACTAAGTTGAGTCATCATCTGAAATATGGTGAGTCGCTCTAGTTAGTAGACGCATGATTTCAGATCAATTCTGTACGTGATTAAATCTTCGTATGATTTACTACTCGATCAAATATTTATTTGATTATTCATTTGATGTTTTGATTTGAATTCTTGGATATCATTAACGTGACATCTATATTGGAATCAAGAATTCAGGAGATTTAACATTTTGCTAGTTACTCGTGGAATCTCGCACCGTACTTCCAATGGTATATCTATTTGCGTGATTCAGAATGTCTGAACCTATGTGTTCACTTAAGCTTAACACACAATGCTTTGTCCACATCTGTTATGATACGTTCCCAGGGATCATATTTGGTAAGCGCTATATTTCGAATTAAAAAGAAATATCCAAATATACCTTAAGATATTATTTTCTTTGATTGCTCTTGGCTAAACATGTTTCGAAAATATATTTTCTTTATTTAATATACTTTTCTTAAATGTAAAATGCTAGAGTATTAGTTCTCATTAAAAGCTATGAGACTAAATGGGGAATTTCGGAACTATTATGTAAATGTGACTAATAGTCGTATTAGGGTCATATTGTCTACACCAGCTAGTCCGAAGTCTGAGAGTAGGTGTGTTGGCGGATTAATTCTTAAGAGTATTCAAACTGGACGAGGTCCCGGGGTTTTTCTACGAGTTTCTAGTTTCCTCGTTAACAAAAATCTTGTGCATGTGATTTCTTGTTTTTGTGTACTGTTTTGTTATTTACTGGAAGCAATAATCTATATACTTTGTTCCGCAAAAGAAAGGAATTGGTGGTGTACTCGGTACCCTCGTATTTTCATTGATGACTCACCCCAGGAGCATCCAAAGTCCGAAGTACCCTAAGATAGCAAAAGAGAGTTCCTAGGAAAGAGGTGGAATAAAGAGATTGGTCCATAGAACGGTGAACGAAGACTGATGATTCAGCAAGGAACATCGAGGAGTCTAAGCAACCCAAGTAGCAAAAGGGACTCTCACACGAAGTACTATAAATACCCCCCAGTTCTCAGCTGAGAAGGGGGTCGCAGAATTCTTAGAGAGAAAGGGTTGGAGTAATTTTACATGTATAACAATACCTTCGTTTAC
The DNA here is from genome assembly GCA_023529015.1 of Papaver nudicaule. Lineage (NCBI taxonomy): Eukaryota > Viridiplantae > Streptophyta > Magnoliopsida > Ranunculales > Papaveraceae > Papaver > Papaver nudicaule. The sequence goes on from JAJJMA010344426.1 coordinate 18,185, forward strand.
TCTCATTACCTTTGTCTACTAAGAGCAAAAGTGACCAGATAGTTAGGATATTTATAAATCTTTATTTGTATTGTATTATCACCCAAACCTTATTAATCTACTTGTTAATCCGAGGGCGTAATGCACTATGGTGCCGAACCTCGTTAATTCATTGTGTCATTTGATAACTTAGTTCCATTTTGTCTTGCATTTTAGTTAGTTCAGTTCAGTATACCCACGTTGAGATTGTCATTTAGTTGTCATCATCATTATACACTCCTGACCTCGGTGGCTTCTAATGACTTACTACTCTGCTCTAAGATAGTGTCAAGAACGAGGGTCATATGTGTTCAAGTAATTACCTTTAAATCCACATTCTTAACAGTTAGTATATTATGGGAAAAACTTAGTAGTAACAATGTTGATGGCTTCTTATAACTCCTTTATCATCTTTGGTACATCTGTTATTCTTAGTACTTCCTCGTACCCTGGCTACTCCCTGTTTCCTTCATAATACTCCTTCGTGTTCTAAGATTCTGCTTCCGAAGAGTCTTCTCCTGATTCCTCTGATTCTTCGTTCTCCATATCCCGTATCTGCGCTGCTTGAACTTCCATTTGCTGTGCTAACTCATCCAATCTTGTGAGCAAAGGATTTTCTTCTTCCGCTTGATCCTGCTCTCCTCTTTTGATATCTAGATGCGCTGGTTGTGCACGTAACTCTATTTGACTCCGCTTTTTGATTCTTAGTTTTGGCGGAGCTTTTCTTGGCGGCTTTGTCTTCTTTGCGGCTTGTTTTGTCTACGACTGCACTTCTAGTCTTTTTGCTACTGGTTGTCTTGCCCTGTTTCTCGTCTCTACATTTGGTGAGTTGATCTGCGTCGCTGTCATCTCTCTTATGAATCTTGTTGTTGGCTGCAGTCTTGATGTGCCGCTCCGCGCTGCGCTGTTAGATCATTGCTCGGTTGAACCCACTGATGTTGTTATCTCAAGTCAGTTGTCAAGTTCAGATGACAAAAACACAATCCTTGATAAGTCTACAATATCAACTCGGACTAGGATATGTTAGGTATTCGAGACAAAGACCACTGAAGATGAAGACCAGGAGCTTACATGATTGAGAAAATCTATCGTCCTTATTAAAGGCTAGAAAGGTTTACCTTTCAGTTTCGTATTTACCATTCTATAATTTAAAATATGATCCCCGAAGGATTATAAAAGATTAGTTCTCTTATCTTTTAAAATCACTTGTGATCAAATGCCTAAGTAGAATGTGGATAGAGTTAGCTGTAGAAATAGACCTCAACAGTCTACGCGTTCATATGTTGATGATAGGTTGTTTCTTGAGTTCGCACTACGCCAGATCCGGGTTTTAGCAACATTTTATTTTTTGGCTTTGCAACGTTTATAGACGTTGCTCAGAAGAAAACGTTGCCTTAAATTGAAAATACGTTGCTTTAATTATTCATTAATTATAAAATAATTAGGAAAAGCAAAAAAACGTTGCCGAGTCATGGGCTTAAATGTCTTTTTACTAAAAATTAGATTTCTCCTGATTTATACTTCATTTTACCTATA
>JAJJMA010344426.1:29738-45382 GCA_023529015.1 Papaver nudicaule
TTTTGACACCTAAAACTGACAACTAGCTTGACATACCAACGCTAGTGGGTTTGACCGGACAATGCCCTAACACCCAGCATTTCATTTATTCTCCAAGAAAAAACATCTGCATACTCTCTAGGCAATGCCTCTAGCTGCGCTGATTCTTCCTCACTCAACAAAGTACCAATCTTTACCATCTTGGGTTCTTCCACTTCGCCGATGTTTATATCTCTTGTAGGTTCTACAGCAGTAAAATGTAGTTCAGGTTCTCCCATCGGCGAAGGTTCCTTTAATTGCTATAAAGGCGCTGCATTCGACTTCCCCGAATCTTCTCCCACTTTCACAGAATGAACATATTTTGATAGGTCGGAGACCATCTCTTTGATTTCCTGCTCTTTGAGGGCTTATTTCCCTTGCTTTTTCTTCTGGCTTATTCTCGCCTTCCTGGTTTCGCGCATCTTAACATCCACTTCATTACAGGCCTTTGCTTCAGCTGGATCTCCAATATACTCGGCTACTCCCACAGGTGTTGGAAACCTTAGACGGTGATGATAAGTAGAGGGAATCCCTTTCAAACTGTGCAGCCATGGTCTCCCAAGAATGGCAGCATACGGCGAATCAACATCCACAACACAAAAGTAGTATCCAAGATCAGCTCAGGGCAAGTGACAGCTTTCAATGTAACCTCTCCCCTAGGTTTAGACGCAATCCCATTAAATCCATAAATATTATACTTCGATGGCACCATCGACTCTATAGGCGAATCCTTTGAATTCATAGCCTAATAAGCTGAATTGAAAAGAATATCAACTGAACTCCGCGGGTCGATAAGCACTCTAGGAACTCTGAATTTTCCCATTTGAAATGTTAGAACCAAAGGATCATTATGATTCCTTCCTTCAACTTGCACTTCTTCTGCAGAGAAACACACATGAGCTTTCATCCATTCTAACAATGGTGCTTGCTTGACGGCGACACTGCAAATCTCATTCCATGATCTATCACGCTTATGCACTCTCTACATAATGTTGCTGTGAAATTCGTCTCTGGTTATCTTTGAATGCACAATGGAGAAACAATCTAGTTCCACGAGATCTCGCTCAACATTCACCTCAAACACATTTGGCATTGGGACAGTCTGGATTGGTTATATGGTGCTGGTGGCAACTCAAGAAACTCTTAGAATTTCCCTTGGCGAATGAATTTCTGCACCTCTCGTTGCACACCTATACAGATTTCCGTAGAATGACCATGAACTGATGGAATTGACAAAAAAGGTTAGTATTAGATGAAGGATATTGAGGATTTCCCCGATTATGAGGATATCAAATATCTTCTCTGCAATTGGAATTCTGAATATATCCCCAGGCATCGGTATAATAAACACAAAGCTTTGGAAGAGTGACATCCTGGAAATCTGGATGGCTTACTCTACGCTCGCTGAACTTTCTATTGTCGTTGTTGTGCCTCCCATCCTCATTTCCAAATCGTTGATGATCGCGTCCACCTCTGCCATCATTTCTACCCATGTTATCTTGTCTGTCTCTTCCTTCATAACTATCTCGCTTATTTGAATTCCACTGCTGGTTGCCATTAGACTGATGCTGCACCTGCTTCTGCGAAGTCTCAGGAACCACAATCTTCGAAGATGGAATTTTTGCTAGTCGTTGCTGTTCCATTTTGAACCATTCTCTCTTGATTTCTTTTTACTCAGCAGGGGAATAACTGTTAATAGATTGAATTAGTTTCACTTTTCCCTTCTTTTGTCGGAGTTCTTCTTCTTGAATTTCTTCAAAGGATATCCATTCATTCTTCTTAGTTCGTAGCGTCTTCATGTCTTTTGGGGTATCCCAATACAGAGCTTTAAACATAGGATCAGTTGACTCCATCGAGATGATGAATGCTCGAATTTTATCTTTGTCAGAAACTGATGTCCCCACTTCGCTGCTAAGTTTTCTCCATCTTGTAATATGACTCTTACAGGTCACAGAAGGTCGCTTCTTAACAACGCTTATGAGTCGGGCATCCCAATCTCAAGATCGACTACGATTATTCTGGATATAAGTTACCAAAAACAGTGCTTTTAGCTCTTTGAATGTACTAATTGAATCCACTTCCAAACCGTCAAACCAGGCCAATGCCTCTTCCTTAAGAGTGGCGGGAAAGGTATTACACATTATCGTATCCCAACCAATCCATGCTGCTAAATCTCGCTTGTAGCTTCTCAAATGCCGAGCTGGATCTCCGGTTCCATCAAAGGTTGACGCAAAAGATGGCATTACAAACTTTCTAGATATGTATCCATGTGTGATTTATTGTGAAAGGTGTCTTCTTTGCTTCTCAAATCGCTTTAGCTAGTTTGAGATCCTTCGGTGAATCAGCCATATCCGCCATTTGTTTTCGTAATCGTTGTAACTCCCTCCTTACAGTCTCATTCAATCCAACATCATTTTCAGAACCTTCTGCACTCTTCTTTTGCTCCTCAAACTTCCCACTCTTGACCCTCTTTTCGTTGTTGTAGTAGATATCTCTGCTTCCTTTCCTTTGTTTTTCCTAGAATGGCTGGTAGGTTGAGATTGGGATGCCCGACTCCTGCTCTGATTTAGCATAAGCTTTCTATTTTCTTTCATTATATCTTTGTTACTGTTAAGGACCATTTCCATCTGTAGTTGCATCTGCAGCTGCATCTGCGTTTGGTTCTTGGTACTTATTTCAAGGAACTTTTGTAGCATAGTTTCTGTAACACTGGTAGATCCTGCATGCTCCCCTGGAATTATTATGGGATGGACTGGAGTTTCGCCGACTGCTGCCATTGTACTTCCGCCGACACCATTCTGAGTTTTACCCACTGCGAGAGCAGGTTCGTCGACACCCTTTGAAGCTATACCTATTGCATTGGAGGTATCGCCGACAACCTTTAGGGTTGCATCCGCTGCATTAGTAGTGTCACCAATAACACCCGTACCCAAACCTTTACCCTCTGCACAAAGTTACTAGCTTCACCATTTGTATCCACTTCGTCGAGATGAGTCTCATCTTCCACTGTGACCTTATCTAGATCATTCTGCTACTGATCTCGCAACTGCTGGATTGGCTCTCCATTCAGGAAAGAATTGTCGAAACTTGGTAGTTGCATTGCTACGCTCCTGTTTCTTTTGTTGTGCTGAGTAGGAAATACTAATGGTTAATTCTTCAGAGGATACGTCAGAGGCTTACTCGTCGACATCTGGTTGCCCTTGGTCTTAGACCCCATTCGCTGAATATCTGCAAGACAAGACAAATACAGTTCCTGACAATACCAGACTTAACGTACTGATGGTTAATGTCAAGTAAGTTAGTGGAGGTAATTGGAATACTTTTCAGAATATGACCTAGTATATGACAAAAATGGCAGATAAAGTTGTACCATGTGAAGAATGTGACCCAAGTTAGGTGAACAGGGACTAGAATGAAAATATACCAAAAAATCATATTGAACCCCAAAAACATCCAAAATCTTTAGCAACTAACATTTTTTGGATCTAAAATCGTACGACGAATTGTTTTATGACAGGACTTATAGAACGATCTTATCATGTTACCAAAACCCAGAAAACAAAGCAAACTAAGCTAGCAAACTTCACAGCTGTAACTAACCGAAGTTGTAAACAAGTATTGAACTGGCATGATAATCTAAGTCCTTGTATAAGAATCTAATCAAATATATAAGAGAACCTATGCCAACAAATTATTCACAGGAGTGTCTAGACGGCCAAAATCTCGTCAGACCAAATTCGTTTAGCCGAAAAACAAGCCAGAGATGGTATCTTCAAAGATGGAACCTAATTAAAAATGAAATAGTTCATGGAGACATATCGCCATATGACATATAACATACCAGACATAACCTTACTTCACTGTATAACTTAGAACATACCAAAAATAACATTATTTCATGGAGACATACGATAAAGATGACCTTTTTTTTTAATAGCTAAGCATGTTATCAAAACAAAAATCATGATGGATCTCATGAATACTGGTGAAAAAACCTGAAAAAACAAGTTCAAAACCTCTTCTAGCGCCAAAATGTAATTGTCTAAAATCCCATTTAGATCTTAGATAGTACACCCATACAATACAATCATATATAGCAGATAGGAAGCATCAGATCATAGAAATAACATAACAGAACAAAGGTAAGAGGGTTAGAGATACTTGACACCAGATTTACTTGGTTCATCCTCCATGATTAGAGGCTTACATCCAAGGGAATTCACAATATCAAGTTTAAGTACATCACTCACCTCACTTAGATTTGTTTACACTTCCCAGCTCAAGAAAACAACTCACGCAGTACTGGGCTAGGGAAAGCAAGGAGATAATTCTACTTATCCTCTCACTAGACCGTACTTAATTCGCTCAACCCTTCTCTAGTGAGGGTCTCTCTCCTTTTATAAAGATTTTCATAATGGGTTACATCTAGTAAAGATAACAACATTTCTGACAACTATGTTGTCTCTATTCGCCGATACTGTATTTCGGCGACCTTAATCCTCATTCTATATTATTCGGCGAGTGGATCTTCATGTGGATAAGGATTGATGACGCGTCTTCCACTGAGTCAACGAATAAACTCTAACAATATATCCGCTCCGATCTTCCTTAAATGCTAAACTACTTATCAGCCACCAAATCATGACGTGTCCTTCCTTCACTAACCTATCTTCGCCAATCTATTCTCTTTCCTTTCGCCATGACCTACTTCTGTCTCCTTGAATTCCTGTCGATGTAGCCCTTCATGAGTGATCCCATACTTCTCTGCGGTAACTTTCTTATACAACTTCACCTCTAGGATGCTCTTATAGGGTGAAGGTATTTTCTACACTCACATGGGTACTTGAGTAAAACGTTGGGAATGGTTTAAGTTCTCTATTGGAGGTGAATTTGATAAATTCATATATGTTGAGTTTCTCATCTGACAAATCTCTCATTTTGTTTGATGATTTTGAGTTCTTTGATCATCGATTCGATTTCTTTCGTCAGTCGTCTGAGTTCTAGCAGGTACTCATAACTTTGTAACTTGTACAGATAGTAGGTGTATGGATTCCAATAGATCGTTGTACATATCCTTTGTTATGTTGTTGTTTTGTTCTCCTTGCTGCCTTCTCGACCTTAACAGCTCTCAGCCTGGATTAATATACCTTCTCCCATCATTACTGACGTTAGATCTCCATTTGGTCCAATAATCGTTCAAGGTGGTACGAGATTATTCCCTCCCGTATTCCTGTTCTGAGCAATATTTCGAGTTTGGTCACGCGTCTTCAGTCGTCTGACGATTGTTACGCATTTCTCCTGCAGCAGATGATTCTGGAACTTGAGCAACATCACGTCTCCTGTTGGCTTGCTCAATCTCTTCTCCATTCACTCTATTTGGTGAAATACATGCATTCTTGTGTGGTAGTCTCCTTGAAGGCATTTTCACAAATAAAATTTATTAGTAATGACAAATATTATGTGGAATATCGAATTACAACTATTCTCTTTGTTAATCTGAGAATGAGATCTGTCAATCCTTCAATTTATGAAGTAGACATTCTTTTAAGAAAATTAAACTAAATTTTAAACTACATTATTGGATTAGTTTTAACAGATCCGAGTGATCAAAATATGATGGTAGTATTTTGAAAGAGTTTTTTTTCTCAGATCCTGTTGTAATATTGATCTAATAAAATGAGAAATATACTCGTATTAGACCTTAATCAATCCATTTCTACCTAAATATATGATTGAAAATACTCTAATTACCGAAGTTGATAGTTGATGTAGCAGATTTGAGGTTCCCAGCTAACTTCAGAAATAAAATTTCATGAAAAATTCGATTCATCACTACCTTTACTCAAACTAATTACAATTCTACAAATGTTTCAAAACATTAGTATTTGTCTATTTTCTAAGCTCAGATCATTAATTTCTAGATTTTTATAAACGAATTTCATCTTAAATCAGTTGAAATTGTTTTTCCCGCTCAGATCTGTAGAACGTAAGAATTTGAAAAATATTTTTAAGTAATTGTAACAACTATAAATTTCTATCACTTGAATGATCATATGGAATTTATTATCTAGATCGGTTAACTTAAAATCTAAATTACTATAAAACTTCCCTGAGACTTTGTCGGTTGACCGGCGATTTTAAGAAATCGAAAAGAAAACTCATTCGAAAATGAGTTTGTAGATTCTGAATCATCTTCTTTATGTAGATCGTCGTTGTTTCTCGTAAAAAATAGGTAAGAAACAAATTGTTATATAAATTCTAAAGTAATGTTACTGTAGCATCTGTTTTTTCTTTGCTATTTAATCAGATTATATTTCAAATTGAACTAGATATGAGTTTTAAAATCTATTTCCTTACTGAAAGATTCAGATCTAGTCGGTGTAACCTTGTTGTGGTATAGTACACAAATGAGCATTTAAGACGGTTTTGTACAATGTCCGTATGTATTCGGACACTTCCAAAAAAAATGGCCGGAGCGTGTCGAGTGTTGACGTGTTTTATATCCCTTATTGGTACTCTGGCTTTTGAGTGTCAGTATAAGGATTAACGGACATGGCCTTCCCAACCACCCGTCGCACAGTGATGCAAAATTTTCCCTATTCTAGTGGCAATACGGGTCTCATTAGACACTAGTAATCACTCAAACCGTCGTAAAGATCATTTAAAACACGCAATAATATCATTCTGAGTGTCCGTTGTATACCTTTCAGACTCTATAAGTATTTTGAACCGTCGTAAAGATCATCTAAAACACGCGAAAATATCATTCTGAGTGTCCGTTGTATACCTTTCAGACTCCTGGTACCATTTGAACCGTCGTAAAAACCGTTCCTGGACACGCGAAATATAATTACAAGTGTCTATTCTATACACTTTCAGACTCTTAGGATAATTTGAACAGTCGTAAAAAACCATATAAAAGACGCAAATATTAGTTCGAAGTGTCTATTCGATACTGTTGGTGCAAAGTACCCACCGTCCACGTGTAAGCATCTGGGAAGCGGAAGTAGGATAAGCCAGGTGAGAGCGAAGCATTGAGTATGATCAGAAGTTCCTACTACTCATCTCAAGAGAGAATACAGATGGAGGGCTGAGGAAGAACCACGACAGATCTGATGGGACAAGTATCTCAAGAGACAACTGTGAGGCGTAGGAAACATCCAACCACTTTCATTGAATGCGCGGTCAGAGCAAGTCAGAAGTCAAGAGACGCGTGTCGAGTTCTCAGCGATGGAAGCAAGAGAAGGCCGCACACGGAAGAAGACTTCAGTAGTAAGTAAGTGAAAGGCCGCAGACTAAGGGAAGAGAGCCGCACTACAAAAGGAGGTGTGAGGACCCCACCAGGTGTGAACACAAATGTCTGGGAACCGCCTTAAGACTCCTATAAATACTCAGCTCAGTAGAATGAGCTGAGGACGGGCTTTTGAGTACAAGAAAGAGAGAGAGTAACTTAGTAGTGAGTTCAGTGAAAATTATCATCAACATTATCTTGTAACCTTACTCAAAGTCATTTAAGACTAAAACTTGTATATTGTATTATGATTACCACCTTCATATGAATGATCAATTATAGCTTTAAAGAAGTAACTTAGTGTTCTCAGCTATTTATGTGTTTAACTGATGTTACTCCTTTATATTAGTAAGACGCAAAGATTCAATACTTTATATATCATGTAAGTTAGTGACGTAAGACTAGGATAGTTTTATGCACAAACAGTTTGGCGCTAGAAACAGGGACTTCGGTCTTAGGTAAAGGATTTATCCTTCCTGTATCACTTTGCGTTATACGGTTTTCAAAGTCTGCAATTTTGAGGATAAAGTGGCTTAAGGTACTGAGGAGATAGTAGTGACTTCATTACTGAAGTTGCCAAATTATTAGAGAGCTTGTCAAATGGGAAACTCAAAGGATAATCAGAACTCAAAGGCCAGAACCAGGAGTATGACCAGGGAACAAATCGATATAAGGGATGCAGATGCAACGGAGCATAACAGCATCACTCCAGGGACTACGGCACGTAACTTGGTTACGGGGGCAACCAGTGCAGTAACCGAAAAAGCCGCAGCAGATAAAGCCGCAGCCAACAAATCCGCAGCAGATAAAGCCGCAGCCAACAAAGCCGCAGCAGATAAAGCCGCAGCCAACAAAGCCGCAGCAAATAAAGCCGCAGCTGATAAAACCGCAGAGAATGGTGCTGCTTTTGAAAAAGCCGCAATAAATAAAGCCGCAACAGAAAAAGCTGCTGTACAGAAAAAGTTACTCTTTGATCATCAGGCCTCATGCTGGGCAGCCGCACAACATGCAGTAGAAGATAAAGCCGCAGCACAGAAGGCCACAATAGAAAAGACCAAGATGGAGAAAGCTAAATTTGATAAATTTCAGTATAATTCTAAAGTCTCAGCAGAGAAGAAAGCCGCAATGGATAAGGCCGTAGCGGGCAAGACTTTCTTGGAAGCTGAAGAAGCTGCAGATCTTGAGGCCGCACTAAAAGCTTCACGATTAGAGGTCGGGGACTCAACGTTCGTGGTTCCCAATCAACCTTATGGGATCCCTTTAACTAGACCTGCTAAGGTAAGCCCCCAACAACCCACCATGTTTTTAGGAGAAACAAGCACACTCCCAAGAGGAGTGGGAGTGTTACAGGAGGTATTCTCCAACAAGAGGCCAGGAGACAAAGATCCAATAATACCTGTCATAGTTGGGGGAAAAGATGGTAACTTAAGGACCAATGATCGCACATTGCCATACTTGTCAGAGGAAAGCCGTCAGTTGGTAACAGAGCTCCACGAATTTCAGCTGGAGGAAATGAAAAAATTTAAATCAACATTCACTGACGCCCTTTCCCAACTAGCTAAAGAAAACCAGGTACTCAAAGATAATGAAGAGAAACTGGAAAAAAGGCTCCAGAAGGCTGAAGAAGGGGCAGCAGAGAACAATTCAGTTGTGAGAGCCCAAGAGTCATCAGACAGTCAAGTAATTCCTTATTTGGGACCAAATCAGCCTCAGCCGCTTCAATGCGTACAGCCAAGATATGTTTTGAAGACCAAGGCCATACCCGCAAAAGAAAGAGAAACAGATTATAACCCTTATGAAGATGGCGGGGAGGACTATGACGATGCTGAGCCCAATTATGTACGCACCAGTAGGAGGGACAGACAACGTGAAGATATGGGGCAGATGCGCCAGGAGATCAAAATACTAAAATCCAAGCAAGGAGGTGGACATTTGGAGGACGCTATGAAAGATTCTCGATCAACCCCTTTAGTGCCAAGGATTAGTTTCTATAAGCTCCCAGATAAATGTAAGCCCCCCGTTTTTCTTTGTTTTGAGGACAAGACGATCCCACTATCCACCTAAGATATTATAGGAGGGCAATGGCTCAATGGGAGTGGGATGATAAAGTGATGTGCAGGTTTTTTCCATCGAGTCTAAAAGGCCCTGCCCTAGCCTGGTATGATGATCTCCCATCACACTCAATCCACACCTTTGAGGAACTAGCAAATGCATTCATCACCAAATACTTGTACAATAAAAGGACTAAAGCCGGTTTAGATCGAATGTTTGCCTTAGCCATTGGGCCTAGAGAAACTTATCAGGAACTAAGAGATAGGTGGATTAAAATCGGACAAGAGATAGGAAGTGTAAATCCGGAGATCAGCATCAACTGTTTTAAGTGGGCTCTTGATCGCATGAGTAACCTTTTTGTAGACATACACAGCCAAAAGCCCAAGACTGAAGGAGATCTCATGGTCCTGATTGACAAGCATGTCAGACTCCAAGAAATTCAGAAAGATAATCTGAGAGCTCAACCCTCTGCTAAAGTCGCACGGCGCACTGACTTGATTGAGCCTGAACCCTCAGCACCCAAAAGGGATTATGAACCAGTGAAATCATCATATACGGATAAAAAAGTTAGAGAGGAAGATTACAAGCGAAATGCCAACAAGCCGAGTAACTTCAAGAAAAGAAAATGGGAAAAAATAGCATTTGAGGATATAGTGTATACCAAGTTGAATACGGGAATAACCCGCATCATGGCAGATATTAAGAATCGTCAAGACTTTGAATGGCCGCACACTCGAGGCAGGCAACATGAAAGAACAGCAAATCACCCTGAAAAGTGTGAGTACCATGACTTTAGGGGTCACGCAACGGAGAGATGCAAGAACCTTAAGGACCAAACTCAAAAAATGGTGACTGCGGGAAGTTTGAATGAGTATGTATTAAACCCAAATGAAGTGGTCATTCCGCAAAAAGATAAAAATGTAAAATTACCTGACAATCAAGTTATCTACATGATAACTCATTCCGAGCACTATGATCCATCCCTCTCGGGAGATGTGGGACGGAGATTAAGAAAAAGAGTTGAAGATCATGAAATGTTTAAAATCGATGGAGTAATTACAGAAGACTGGGAAGAATGGATGTCAGCTCCACTAACTTTTTCTTCGGAGGATGTAGATCAAGATTTAGAGACCCATAATGATGCATTGGTACTCACTCTACCAGTCTCAGGGTGGAACGTCACTAAGATCTTAATGGATGGAGGAAGTTCCTTAAACGTACTCTTCTATGATACCTTTAGGAGAATGGAGCTTACTGATGAACAGCTTACACCCTCACGATTTACCATTTACGGATTCAATGGTGCGGTATCCAAGCCCAAAGGAGAAATAGTATTGGAAGTTAGGGCAGGACCAATTCGAATAAACACAAGATTCAGTGTGGTTGAAGCGCCCTCCCCTTACAATGCGATCATTGGCAGGTTATGGGTACATCGGTTAAAGGGAACAGCTTCAACGTACTATCAATTTTTACGATTTCCAGGTCCTCACGGGGAACTTCAAATTAAAGGAGACCAAATGGACGCAAGGAGCTGCCAGGCCGAAGAGACACAACATAACATAGAAAAGGTGCAAGCACTCCAAAATTTGAAGAAGGAGCGGAAGGAAAATGTAAAAGAAGAAAAATACCTGCAGTATCTGAGAGACGTTGAATGCCAAAGGCTAGAGTGCGGTCCTGTGACCGACAATAGTAATAAATTCCTCAATCTTGATGATCTCACTACTGAAGTACTCAGCACTGAAAAAGTCACTTCAGCAAATAGGCCATAGCACAATCACGAGCACAATCACGAGCAAGAAAAACAGAGCTTTTTTATTTCGTGTTTACCACGAGTTTATGGAACTACTGGTGCTGCATCAAGCCAGTATGTTCATATATTAGCTGTCTAATCCAATCTCAATCATTGTTTGAAGGTTTTACAGCTCGGGTTCATATTTTTTATCATGATGATCATGATGATCATGATGAAACGCCATTAGAGTGCTGTGGGAAAAGCTCTGGGCTAGGGTGTCTACACTCGGGTTTGGGCTTGCACGACGGTGGTAGGGTGTGTTTTCTGGCCATGGAGTCTATCTGGGTCAGGCAACAGCAGGAGATGGACTTGTCCGATAACCGGCAGAAAACTCAGGTTCTCAGACGGAATTTTGGGCCTGTTCGAATATTTGGACCTGGATTGATATTCAGATCCTGGAGTTCCGCTAAGGGGCTCCACCTATTCTAAAGTGTACGGGTTGGGCCGTGCTTCATGGATAAGGGCCTAGCTAATTTTGGTTGGGTCAAGGATGAAGCCCAATTGTGTTGCTGCTCAAGACCAACATCACACTTACGTACCGTGTTCTTGTATGAAGATTTATGTTATTTTATGTCTAAATAAATTATGTAAGGCTGTGAGCAAATTGTTTATTTTTTATCAGTCTTTTATTATTATAGCTAATAGGCACTTTTTAGGCTGTTAGAGAGTGTCTGTATATAGCTAAAAGTCTTGTAAATTTTTTCCTCCAAAGAAATTGAATGACCGATTAACAGCAAATAGGCCAGACAGTGAGACCGTCAAATAACAATTAAAGAAAGCTCCGCTCTTTAGTAATCCCCCACCAACCTTTTCTGCATTAGAGCCAACGAAAGAAGTGAATATAGGTAATATGGACCTACCAAGAATGATAAAAATAGGCACACTGATGGGAAAAGAGCGGGAGTACCAGTTGCATGAACTCTTGAAAGAGTATGCGGACATTTTTGCGTGGAAGATGTCAGATATGCCAGGCATAGATCCTGAAGTAGTAACTCACAAGTTGAGGATCAAGGAAGGATCAATACCGTTCAGGCAAAGGGTGCGAAAAGTGTCCTCAGAGTACCATCAGGAAGTGGAGAAAGAACTCAAAAAGCTTTTGGAAGCAGGATTTATTAGAGAAGTCATCTGTCCTACCTGGATTTCAAATATGGTTTTAGTACCAAAAAAGAATGGAGGAATACGTATTTGCATTGACTTTACCAACCTCAGTAAAGCTTTCCCTAAAGACAGTTACCCATTGCCAAGCATTGATCAACTAGTGGATGCCACAGCAGGTCATGAGCTTCTTTCTTTCATGGATGGATACTCCGGATATAATCAGATTGCCCTAAATAAAAATGACCAGGACCACACCGCATTCTTTACCCCTCATGGACTATATTGCTACACAAGGATGCCTTTTGGGCTGAGAAACGCAGGAGCAACTTATCAGAAGCTGATGGACAAGATATTTAAACCATGGATAGGTCACACTTTGGAGGTCTATGTAGATGATATGTTAGTCAAAAGTAAAAAGGCAGCTGATCACTTGGACAACTTAAGAGAAATCTTTCAAGCAATGAGATCATGCAAGATGAAAGTCAATCTGGAGAAATGCACTTTTGGAGTTACATCGGGAAAATTCTTGGGATACTTAGTAACGAAAAGAGGAATTGAAGTGGATCCCAGCAAAATACAAGCAATAGTAAATATGCCTTCACCAAATAGTCTCAAGCAAGTTCAAAAGTTGAATGGAAGTCTGGCAGCACTAGGAAGGTTTATTGCGAGATCTTCAGATAAAATGAAACATTTCTTTAACATTTTGAAAAAAGAAAGTGAATGCATATGGAATGAAAGTTGTGAGGCAGCGTTTTTGAAAGTTAAAGAATACCTTGCATCCATACCCATATTACAAAAACCTGAACCGGGAGAAGTCCTAGCACTCTATATTGCGGCAACAGATAATGCAGTGAGCGCAGTGTTAGTAAGAACTGTCACTAAGGTGGAGCAACCAATATACTACATCAGCAAAACTCTCAACCAAGCAGAAAGAAATTACACTAAAATAGAGCAATTGATTCTGGCATTAGTTTTCGCCTCACAAAAGTTGCGCACTTATTTTCAGACTCATTGGATCAGGGTCCCAACAAAAGCCCCACTCGGGACAGTTTTAAAAAATGTGTCAGCTGTAGGAAGGGTGGCTAAATGGAATGCGCAATTAGACCAGTTCGACATCATATTCGAGTCCCGAACCTCTTTGAAGTCCCAAGTCTTAGCAGATTTCCTTGTAGACTTACCACTGAATGACGAAACTGAAGTTGAGGATTTTCCAGAAGAAATTGAGAACGGAAAAGAGCCTAGCACCATCCTGGAGCCCTCAAACAGATTGATACCTCTGTAACCATCCACGTGGCTCGGTAAACGGTTTTTTACCAGTTCCCGGGTCGGGTGATAAGAATGGTTATTTACCGACACCAGCCGACCCGGACGGGTCGTCCAGGCAATTAAATTTAATATGGAAATTCATATTATTAATAATTATTGTTTGTTTAACTCTAGGAGTTTGCAAAAGAAAATATTACAGACCATGCATTTATCATCTAAAAACATTATTTCTTTAGTTTTTTGGATGGAGACTCCAAATATTGTTCATCAGTTGCTTGTGATAGCGCCCTAGCGGCGTTCCTCGTATTCTTTGGTTGGCCGTCTGGAGTTGGATATACCCTGCGAGCCCTAGGCTTAGAAATCGCTTTCAAATTCGGTATAGTGTTATGTTGTGTTCTCGCCCTGGTGTGTTTATTACCTGCTGTTTGACTGACTTCATGTTGATTAGCTTTTGGTTCCTCCACTGCTTGTGAGTCTTCCAGTAGTACCTCCGTCGAAGACATGACAACACTGGCTAGTGGTTGCGTCCAAGAAACTCCACCATTCACTGCCGTTACAACTTTGGCTGACGACTCTTCAGGCGTTTTAACATGGGATGATTGCTTCTCTGTCTTCTGTTCCATTTATACTACCCAAGCAACTTACATCCATAGAGACATGCCTTATTGGACAAGCAATGGTCTTTCCAAGAGCATCCTCTAAATTTTCAATACTTCCATTTCGCACCGGCAAAACGTAAGCAGGCATTAAAATTTCTTCAATGACGACATTGTGGCAAGGAACTTCGTCATCGTTGGCACGTAATGTATTTTTTCCCGTTGTTTTAAATGCTCTACCTCTAGCAACGAGGTTTGCCCTAGTACCTGACTCTCCTGACTAGACGTTGCATTTTATACCCTGCAGAAATATACGCCATATGAACATCAACAATAATATACTCAAGTGAATGTATATATAGAAAAAAAAACTTACCCCTGTATGTTTCGCGGATTGAGATTCAATAGTCTGAGAACCCGACTTTTGAAATTGTACCATTGCTTTCTCCTTGTTTTTCGTTAACTCCATTCCCTGAGAAACCAAAGGTTGATCATGTGCCTTTGTTGTCTCTTTGTGCTGCCCAGAATGAGACTCCTTTCTCCCAGAACCCAACTGTTGATCCCGTGGCTTTGGTTTGTCCTTGTGTTTCCTTTGTTGAGACTCCGTTATCTGAGAAACCGGCCGTTGTTCATGTGCCTTCACCATTTCCCAGTGCTGCCCAGATTGAGACTCCTTTCTCTTCATGTTTTGCTCAGGTTGAGATTCCTTTCTCTTCTTGTTGTTCTCAGAGCTTGATTTAGTTGTCTGCATCAATACAGTAATACATAGTATGTAATATTCTTGCAAGATATATTCCCGAACCTAACTGGAATCCATTGGTCATGTGAAGACAGATAAAAAAAAGAAATCCACGACAAACAAGCCAAGCAACTAACATTAGTTCTGATGACTATTTGAGATTTTGGCCAGTCGATGAAAGCGCCCTGCGCTTCTCCAGATTATCACAACCCTTATTGGGTATGGGTAAACTGAGTTCATCATCTAACACTTCATTAACCTGCACTAAATAGCAAGTAATCTTCCGCTCATTTCCCCCACCATCCTGAACAGTTTGCTCACTTTCCTGTGTGATGAAAGCCTCACCTCTAGCAACAATTTTTGTATTTCCTTCAGAATATAGGTTGCACGGCGTACCCTGCAGCTATGCATGGCATATGAAGAACATAAGAGACTCCTTTCCTAGAATGAGACTCCGCTATCTGAGAACCCGATCGTTGTTCATGTGCCTTCACTAACTCATTGTGCTTCCCAGATTGAGACTCCTTTCTCCCACAACCCAACTGTTGAACTCATTGTGCCTTTACTAACTTATTGTGCCTTCTTGTTGTTCTCAGAGCTTGATTTAGTTGTCTGCATTAATACAGTAATACATAGTATGTAATATTCTTGCAAGATATATTCCCGAACCTAACTGGAATCCATTGGTCATGTGAAGACAGATAAAAAAAAAAATCCACGACAAACAAGCCAAGCAACTAACATTAGTTCTGATGACTATTTGAGATTTTGGCCAGTCGATGAAAGCGCCCT
>JAJJMA010344433.1:0-12831 GCA_023529015.1 Papaver nudicaule
TGGAAGGAATTCCTAACTTAGGTCTTTCCTAGCTTAAAAGAAGAGTTTCTTAGTTTCTCAAACTCGGTTTTCTAGTTTAGGTAAAACTGTAATCATAATTCTCTATATATAAAGAGAACTATGTTAGAAGAAGAGGCATAAAAGTAGTAGACGAGAAAAACAAGAGAGCAGAAAAGCTTTGTAAACGAGAATTCATTCTGGTTAATAAAAAAAGAAGAAGTTAAACTTATTCTTGTTTGTGTGAATCTATGTATTTTTTTTATTGATCATCTTAACAGTGCTAACTCTAGGTACCACTGATCGTTTACGTATCAAGTGGTATCAGAGCCACGTTATGACTTCTAGGGTTGGTTGTGGTATATGGTCTTAACACGAATTCAGTATAAACGATCAGGAGAAGGTACTGTTATTCTACCAGACACAAGAAAACCTATGGGAAGTACTAAAACCAAGATGGGAAGAGAAGAAGAAAATGATTCTACAAAACTGACAGAGGAAGACAAGTTTGCAAAACTAGAACTTAAGATACAAAATCTAAGTGATACCTTAGCTAAGTTCATAAAAGCAAGTGGTGGAAAGCAGAAACCTACCAAGCAAAAACCTGTTAAAAAGGTTACAGAAGAAGAAGAAGAAGAATACACAAAGAAGGATGAAAGCGAAGCTGATGAGGAAAGTGAAACTGAAGAAGAAGACGTGATCAACAAGAATCCCTACGGAGGATTGAAGGTAGAATTCAAATTGGAAATCTCGGACTATGATGGATCAATGAAGGCCGAGAAACTAGATGGATGGATAGATAAGCTAGAAACCTACTTTATTGTCCACCAACTTGTTGAATCCCAAAAGATTAGTTTTGCTAACTTGAAGTTGTCAAATCATGCGTCAACCTGGTGGAAGACTTATAAAAGAAACATGACGTAGAATACATGACTTGGCAGCAATTCAAAGAGCTTATGAGGAAACACTTTTACCATATTGGTTATGAAGACGATAGATGGTTCAAGTGGCAACATCTCCGACAGAAGTACCAGCAGAGCGTACAAGATTACACTACTGAGATTTATAACCAAGCATTGGCACTATAACTTGACACTAATAGTTATGAAATTTTCCGCAAATATGTAGGAGGGCTTGTTGACTACATAGGGAAAGAACTGAAGCTTTTTAAAGTAGTGGTTATTGAAGATGCTATAACTAAAGCAGTCGACATTGAGTTTAAAAGTAAAAGTGTTGTTAGTGCAGAAAACAGGAAGATTGGAACCAAAAGAGATAAAAAAGAATTTCAGAAGTGTTGATGGTGGTTTTGGTGAGAAGGTTGCAAGAGTAATTTTTGCATCAATTCCTAGCATCATTTTTGGTTGTGGCTTGGAAAGGCGACAAGGATGGCTCAAGGGCAGGTATGAATTTATTTACAATAGGGATAAAAGAATTGGCCACCATGGTTTCACTTAAATCTCACGGACATGGTCTAGTACCATGGCCCACACCCTATTGTTTGCGCTGGCCTAATGCCGGCCATACTCTTTTACCTTGGCCATGGCTCATGCCACGACCCTACACTTTTAGCTTGGCCATGGCTCATGCCACAACCCCACACTTATATTTTGGTCGTGGCTCATGCCACGGCCCCCACCTTCTTCCCTTGGCCGTGGCTCTTGCCACGACCCCCACCTTGTCACCTTGGTCGTGGCTCATGCCACAACCCCACGTCTCTTGCCTTGGTCGTGACTCATGTCACGACCCCACACTTTTAACTTGGTCGTGGATCTTGCCACGACCCCACACTTTTGCTTTGCCCGTGGCTCTTGCCACGACCCCCCACTTTTTTTCCCTTGAGCCACAGCCCACTTTTATTACTCGGCCATAGCTTATGCTATGACCCCACTTTTATTGTTTGGCCGTGGCTCATGCCACGACCCCACTTTTATTGGTCGGCCATGGTCTAATACTATGGCCCACTTTTATCACTCGACCATAGCTTAATGGTCCCACTTCTTAATTCTTAAGTCATCCTTACTTATAGGGCAGGTCCCTCTTTACCATTCCAAATCCTAATTGATTATAGAATCCATAATATTTTGGTTTCCTAATCAAATTCGGAAATCTGACAGATTACGAATTACTGTAAAGAACAATGGATGCGGTCTAATCCTTAAGGATTTAGGAAAAACTTCCTTTATGAAAGTTGTTCATTTGCAAGTTTTCTATAACATACTAAAATTTCATAATTTTAGGAAATATAGGCCTGGGCGATTTTTAGAGTAAGTGACGTGCAAACTGTCTAGAAATCTGACTATGGCCTAACGCTATGGTCCATTCCTATACATCATATAATTGACTTCCTACTAAGATTATTATGCTATGCAATATAGCTTATTATCATTCATTCATCCTATCTTTAGGTCTTGAATTTGCAATGCTCATGCATTCTTGGTTTTGGCTACGTTGTACGTGTTAGCTTAACTTGGCTTTTCTCCTGATTATAGACTTGCTTCTATAATCAGTGCTACATTTCTTAAATCGTGGCTCATGGCTATGACTTATATTATTTTAGGCATTCATATATCTCTATTACTCAGGGAATTGGTGCATTATATGCCATAAGCCAATTTCTCATATTTATGGCATACGAAGAGTCATATTTACTTGACTATTGCCACAGAGGGTTGCTGAAATTCCCTCAGTCTAAATGGTGATTCCATAGCTCAATCCTTAGACTATTCTTATTGGTCTAAATGGCGAATGCCCGACTCAATCCTTAGACCAATTCTGAGAGGAATGGCCCACCTCCAGAAAAGCTAAAAGAAATACACAAGCTTATCGCTTAACTCTCTATTTTACATGCCAAGTTATAAGTTTACCAATAAATGGTACGACTTGCACTTAGTCATCTTTGACTTAACAGGTATTCAATACTTAACAAATGTTACGAGAATCAAGTAAGTTACATGGGGGGATATTCTTTAGGGTTTTGGTTTGGCGGTCTACGGCACGTGTGATTGCAACGACTCAATCACTCAACGGGAAAGAAACTAAGTCGTGTGAACGTTGCTAGAAAGATGGGATGAGAAAGTGGGCTGTTAGTCTTCCCTAAAGATTCTTAACAGGTGACCCCACTTACTCCACTATCCCACTCTTCCACTTCTTCCACTTCTTACGAGATCAGTTGGAATTCTATTGATATAAATAGGTCACTCGACCAGTTTAGAAAAGACAGAACAATCAGTTCAATTCAGTGAAGTACAATCAGTTCATCTCATTGATAATTGATTAACTCTTCTCATTCAACATTTAATATCTAGTGAGAACTGAATATCCATTCTTGCTTCCTTAAGCATTATTTTAGCAACTTTATTCACAACATTACAACAATCATAGCAATTCTCTGATCTCATCTTTCTCGGCTTTCCTCCCTTAAACCAACCTTATTTCCTCTTCTTGTAACTGAAGCAATACTCGAATGACCATTTCTTGGTTTAGGCGAGTCTTGTTCGATCTTGACCTCTCGAATACCATTGCAACTTCACATTTTACCCCTTAGATTCTCTTTATTGTTTTACACCTAAAACAAGAAGAACCGAAAACAATAAAAGTAAGATTTCTGCAACTGATAAGGAAGAGAAGATATGTGAACATTGTCAAAGAAACAAGTTAAAGACACATGTTGGATCCTATATCCTCATCACAAACCAAGAAAACTACGAGAAAGTGAAGGCTTAAGGAATTCAAAAAGAACCACCTTACTAGCAGAAGACATTAATGTGGAAGATCTTCCTAAGATCAATCATCCTGATCCAAAACTCACGTTAATGTTGGGATGTGCTGAGAAAAAAGAAGAAAATTGGGAAGAAGAGTTGTTTCATGTGAAGATCCAGGTGAAACAAAACATTGTAGACGTTATCCTTGATTCTGGTAGTCATAAAAATATGATTTCTGACAAGCTCGTACGTCAAATGGGACTTAGCACAACACCTCATCCTAAACCCTACCCCTTGGGATGGATACAGAAGGACACTGAATTACATGTAACAACTCAGTGTAAATTTAAGTTTGCTATCACATATAAGTACAAATATGAGGTTATATGTGATGTAGTACCTTTAGATGTGGCACAAGTCATCTTTGGGAACCCATATCTGCGGAAACGTGATGTTGTGCTATATCATAGGGAAAGAACTTATCGTTTTATCTAGGATGGAAAAGAATATCGAGCTCAGGCAAGCAAGAATCCTATACATATGAGTTGTGTGGCTACAAATCAAGTTAAAAGACTAATTAATGCTTGTGGTAAGTTTGCCTTGTTGTTGATCAGGCTAGTAATGGGTGAGAAGAGAATGGTATTACATACTACCTTATCTCTTAAACAGAACAGTGAAATTAATTCCTTAAAAAAGAAGTTCGGGGAATTATATCAAGAAGAGGTTAAGGTTCTACCCAAAAGGAGCATTGAACCTGAAATTATACTCACGGGAGATACGTCCTTGCGTAACTTAGGATTGTATGAACATCAATCCTAGAGTCCGAGGAGATAAAGAAACATGTACTAGAGTTACTTGAGTAGAGGGTGATTGTACCTAGATGCTCCCCTTGTGGCTCTCCAGTCTTGTTAGTACCTAAGAAGGATGTAGGTTGGAGAATGTGTGTAGACTATCGAGCTCTCAACAAGATAACCATCAATAATAGGTATCCTTTACCAAGAATTGATGACCTTCTTGATCAGTTGAGAGATACACAATTCTTCACTAAACTAGATCTTAAATCCGGGTATCATCAAGTTCGAATAAAAGAAGAAGACACATGGAAGACAACGTTCAAAACTCGACAAGGTCTATTTGAATGGTTAGTTATGCCTTTCGGATTGTGCAATGCACCAGCCACCTTTATGCGATTGATGAATGAGGAACTACGTTCATGTATTGATGATTTCGTAATCGTTTATTTAAATGATATTCAAATATTCAACAAGACATGGGAGGAGCATTTGATACATATCTGTGTTATCAGTCTTGAAGGAGAATTCTTTACGTTTGAATGAAAAGAAGAGTGAATTTGGGAGACAAAATTTAATCTTTCTTGGGTTTGTGATTGGAGGAGGGAAGATTAAGGTTGATCTGGGAAAGATTGTAATGATCTCCACTTGGCCTATACACAAGAATGTCACTGAAATCAGAAGCTTCTTAGGAGTTTGCCAATATTTGCGCAAGTTCATACGACATTTCTCACAAATTGCAGCTCCATTACATGCTCTAACTAAGATTGGTAAAGTATTTGAATGAGAACCTAAACATGAGGCTCCTTTTCAATTCCTAAAGAAGAAGATAATTGAGGCACCAGTCTTGGCCTTGCCCAACTTACAGAGGCCATTTGAAGTAGAAACTGACGCTTCGAATTATCCGTTAGGAGTTTTTATTCCAAGATGGAAAACCAATAGCTTACCACTCTGAGATGTTTACAGTGCCAGTACTTAACTACCCTACGTATGATAAGAAATTGTATGCCATGCATCAAACCTTGAAGCATTGGAGACCCTATCTACTTGGGAAGCAAGTTGTGGTGCATACTGACCACAAACCGTTATAGTATTTGCAGCGTCAGTCTAAGCTTCAACAAACTCGACACATGAAGTGGGCTTCCTACTTGGAACAGTTTAGGATACACATCAAGTATAAACAAGGGATGACTAATAACCTAGTTGATATGTTAATGTTGTCTAGGCCGCCCACTAGCACAACTTTTCTTGTGCCAGATCCAACCATTGTTTCCTAAAGATACGCTCAACAACATGAGCATGATGAAAGGAGATTATGAGAAATTACGACAAGGACAAGCCAGTGAATTTCAATTGGTAGATGAAAAGAGTCATCTTTATGTGTACCTAATTAAAGAAGCAGATAGAATCCATATGATCGAAGAGGCTCACACATCTCGCATAGCTGGGCATTTTGGAGTAGAGAAAACCCTGCTAAATCTAAGGCGTTATATTTATTGGCCAAAGATGGAACAAGATGTCAATATATACATATGAGGGTGCATACTATGCAACACTTCAAAACCAGCCAACAAGAAAAGAGGGTTGTACATTCCTCTACCCGTACCAACCAGGCCATGGGAAGCATCTCCATGGATTTTCTAGGAGGACTACCTACTACAAAGTCAAGGAATGACTATCTGTTTGTGGTAGTT
Source organism: Papaver nudicaule (assembly GCA_023529015.1). Lineage (NCBI taxonomy): Eukaryota > Viridiplantae > Streptophyta > Magnoliopsida > Ranunculales > Papaveraceae > Papaver > Papaver nudicaule. The sequence continues at coordinate 6,184 of JAJJMA010344433.1, forward strand.
GATCGTTTTAGTAAGATGATTAACTTAATACCTTGCAAGAAGAAGGTCACAGTTGAAGGAGTAGCCAAATTATTTTTCATACATGTGTGGAAACATTTTGGTTTACATATTTATATTATATTTACAGAGATAGTTGGTTCTTGGGCCAATTTTGGACGAAATTATGGAATTTGATGGATACAAAACTCAATCCTAGTACAACATTCCATCCCCAAACAGATGGGCAAACAAAAGTGGTGAATAGAACTGTTGTTCATCTCTTGCGAGGTTACAACTCAAAACACCCTAAGACATGCATGGGATGAGAGTTTACCTTACCTTCAGTTTTCTTTCAATCGAGCATTTCATGGTTCAACTTTGAAATCTCCATTTGAAGTTTGTTTGGGCTATTTACCTCAAGGGCCTTTTGATATGATGTTCACAGACCATCAGACTCAAGAATCTACGGAAGAAGATGCAACAAGGGTTGAACAAATTGTTGAAAAGATTCACAAGATACATACACTAGTGGAAGCTCAACTCCAGAAGACACAAGATAAATATATGGCTAAAAGTGATAACCATCGTGTTCCTTGCAACTTTACCACATGAGATTTGGTATGGTTACAAATAGGCAAAGAACGACTCAAAGGAGAAGCTAAAAAGCTTAAACCCATACGATATGAGCCATTCAAGATACTCAAGCAGTTCAGAGATAATGCTTTTCAACTAGATTTGCCTCCTTATATGAAAATGTACTCGGTTATTAATGCGGAGTATTTGAAGATGTTTGAACCTCCATTGCTAGATGGAGAGGATGGTCAAGAACTGAAGTTACCATCTGTAGAAGATTTGCGAGTTCAACGAGAAGAAATTCTCAAATAAGATTGCATAGTAGAGACTAAAGTGATACCAACAAGACGAGACAACTGCACTATGATCCGTGTAAGGCGTACTGGAGAATTGCCTAGTAAGGAAAAGTGGTTTAATAAAGAACAGGCTGAAGCTGGATTTCCACATTTTCAGTTTGTAGCTTGCACAAGAGTACAAGATTCTTAAAATAGGGGAGCCTTGATACAGGTGTATCGATGGCTAAGTTGTAGTGAACCCGAGTATGGGTTAGATGAGTCATGACATGGCTAGTGAGTATCTAGAAGGTACTAGAAGAGGTTCTAGTTATTCTGTTAATAACTTGACCTAGAAGGAATTTCTAACTTAAGTCTTTCCTAGCTTAAAAGAAGAGTTTCTTAGTTTATTAAACTCGGTTTCCTAGTTTAGGTAAAACTGTAATCATAGTTCTCTATATATAAAGAGAACTATGTTAGAAGAAGAGGCAGAAAAGTAGTAGACGAGAAAAACAAGAGAGCAGAAAAGTTTTGTAAACGAGAAGTCATTCTAGTTAATAAAAGAAGAATAAGTTAAACTTATTCTCGTTTGTGTGAATCTATCTATTTCTTCTATTGATCATCCTAACAGTGCTAAATCTAGGTACCACTGATCGTTTACGTATCAATACTTAGGCGAACTTCTTATGTTATCCTCGACTTTTGCTTTATCTGCACAAGTTTTGATCTCGTACCATTTGACTCTATGTACCCTAATAAATCTGGTTTTTATCACAACATATTAGCCTGATACGACAATTCATTTTAATTTTGAAATCAGAAAACAAAAATGGAAACAAAAGAAAATCATTCAAAATAATGTTTTCATTTTAGCTGTCAAATGGGAAAGAAGATGATCATCATGTAAGTGAACCATATATCTAGCTTTTTTCATAGGCTTCGCTTACCCCGATCTCTGGCCTCGAAGCTTGAATAACTGCTTTTTGAGCTTGCAGGAGAAATGTATAGACCTCATTTTGTCGTGCAGTAGGTGATCTAAGATATGTCCTAGCTGAATATGAACAATAATCATCATATGATGATCCGATGCCACATAATAAATCTTGATACCCGTAGAACAAAATGTTATCATTGCTCACCACAAAAGGCCTTAGATCGAACTCATCACCACTTTACACAACTGGAGGATATCATATATTAACCCTCTCATGCTACGCTACACCTACCTTCCTTGAGTCCAATATTATTTCTTGAATTTTCCCACCACATATCGATCCATCGATTATTGATTGAATTGTACAGACCTCCTTAAATTTCGACGCTAACCTTGTTTTTGAGAGTAAAAAGTTTTAAAAATCCAAGGTTTACACCATTGTACAGTAAATATGCGGGTATCCTTTGTATATACCACTTGTATATAAGGATGACAACTCCCACATCCATTTCTGTTGTGTATCCAACTCTGACTACCGGAAGTTACTCATGAATTCGGCGAAATACTTCATCTATTTCTTGAATTCTACCATCCATTATGTCCATCGTACAAGTCTTCATATACATCTCCAAGTCTCCTCCATCTACTATAGCTTCTCCTAGGACTTCAAACAGATGTATGCGAAGATACGGACGAACTTAGAGTTCTGTGTGCCTCTGGATTTTCAACGATAAGAAGATTTGATCCCCAAACCTTGTTGTCGTTGTGTTGCTACCAATATGAGTATAACTCAATTAACCTGCTAAATTGTTGTGGGTTTCATGGATTAAAACCTGTTTTCAAGGATTAAGAAAATCTTATTGTGGTGTTCAATCTGGGAAAGAAGATAAGTGAGTCTTTAAGCTATTCGCTTTACACAATTGTTGTTGAAATTAGTGGTGGTTTAGTTGCAGTAAGTATCTTTATATTTCAGAACTTTCCTCTCTTTAAGAATTTAAGTTGTTTTTTAAGAACTCTAATTTCTTAAAGTGATGATCTTTTGTTGAGTTTTTGTAGTTTAGAGAACTGATTTAGGTAGTAATTACCAAATAATCTTCACTAGTATGATAACGGAAAGCAAATATATAAAGTTTAAGTTTCAGAAAAACAATATAATTTTTTTTTTATGTTTATCTTTTTTTATTAATCTTTTGTTTTTTTGAAATTACAAAAGTTTTATTCTTTGTATTTTGTTAATTACAGAAAGGAAACCATGAGAAATGAGAATCCAAAGATTCCAAACATATACAAACAAGAAAACCTTATGAATTTAAAAATATAAAAGATTAAGGCTAAGTCTAATGGGAGTGCTACTTCCACCAAAAGCGTGGTCTATTCCCTGAATGCTACTTATCTCTCCAGATATATCTAGCAGTGGAAGTAGCATAGCTAGTTAGGTGCTAAATGATAAAGCAGTGAAAAAGTGAACTCACGCTGAATCATATAGCGTCAAAACGAATATTCTCGTAAGAATATCTGGATCAGCGCTATATGATTAACCGTTTGGTTTTCACGCTATATCATTCAGCGCCGGCATGTTTGACCTTTTTTTATTTACACTCGGTTTACACCAAGATCAATAGTTGTTCATCCTACTCATTATTTCCTCACACTCCCGTTACACCACCAATCCACAGACAATGTTTATACAAAAATGAGTTTTTCTCATACCAAATCATCATAAATAAAGATATGCTGCACCACATATTAAAAAAAAAGATATTCATTAACTAATAATTTAAAAGGATTACATTGAAACTAAAATCCGCTCATTCGAGTAATGTGTTCGTTACACTTTTTAGGAGGAAAATTACGAATGAGTATTCCTTAAAGGAATTACATTGACATCTAATTACTTGAATAACTAATAAGTGCAATGGTAATTTGTTCATAAATCAACATACTTCGAAGGTTTTGAGAAAATCCTTTAGCTCATGGTAATGTGCTTCGTACTCGAATTCCTTTCCTTTACCTTGTTTCCATACCTTCAAAGTCCTAGCATAAACTTCATCCTCCGTAACATGTTTCCCAAGTCTAGCTCGGACCAATCTCCCCAAGTGCATAAAATCATGAACGTTTTGGTGTATGATCTACCATCGCTCTGACATGCCTCTTACATCTCGCATATATTGTTTTGATTCAAACTCGAAGTCTTCTTCGATATAAATCGACAGGGAGTTCCAATTGACCTACCAGGATTTTTTTTAATTCATAATAGTAGATCACGTCTTTACAAAGACGTAGATCTTCTTCCAACGTAAATGGAGCGAAACTAGGTTTCTTTCGTGTTGATGGAGGAGGAGATAATGGTTTTTGAGATGGAGTACACTCATAATAGTATTCATGAACTATCTTATCAGTGATGTTTCGATAACGTCTACGAGGAGGAGATGCTGGAGGAGGTGTTGAGATGGATTCATTTGGTTTCCGTAGTAAAGATATTATCTCTTGTGGTGATCGAGTTGGCCTTTTGGTATTTGAAGATGAACTTGACATCGTAAAAGTGATTTTCTTTTGATTGATTGGGATGAAGGAAGAAGGTTTGAGAAGAAGAGTTATCTAGAAAGATGAATGTTTGAGAAGAAGAGTTCACTCTTTATATAGATGAATCCCCAACGGCTAGTTAACGGCTAGTTTTTTTGAATTTTGAATTTTGGGGATTTGAAAAAAAACTAGCCGTTATGAGGTGTAGAGGGAGTGTAAAGATGAATCCCCAACGGCTATTTTTTTTTAAGTTTTGATTTTTGATTTTTTTTGAATTTTGATCTTAAATTCACTATTTTTCTTTAAATCCCTTAAAAAAATTGCACTATTAAAAAAAGAAATTTTCATTAACTAATTTCATTAATTTAAACATCCGCTCATTCGAGTTGTGTTCGTTACACTTTTAGGAGGAAAATTACGAATGAGTATTCCTTAAAGGAATTACATTGAAATTAAAATTCTACTTCTAAATTAACTTCTAAAAAAAATTAACTGAAACTTGGTAAATCAACCTAGGGTTCAGGAGCAAGGCCATAACGAACCAAAATATCGTTCCTCATTTTTTTGTATAGTTCAACCTGCCCAGCTGGAACTTGATCCAAAGATATGCCCATGTTCCTCATGTCAGCTTCTCTTTGATGGACTTCATCCATTTGTTGATTGGTAGCCTCTCTCTTATTTTTGGTTTCCAAGTTCTGCCTAAGGTACTCTTGTTCTGCTTCATCTTTTGCAGCCCTGCGTTCACGAGAAATCTCCATAAGTTCTAGCATCTTGTCTATTTTTTCATATGTTTTCTGTGCTGCTTTTTCCTCACGGAGCTTTCGTTTAGCAGCTTCTCTCCCTGGAGGTCTAACATCATCTGTATTTTTTAAAAAAAGTTTTCGATGTAATATGTTTGAGAAAGCATCAGAACCAGGGGTAGAAGGTGTATCTTCATTCATGCTTTCATCCACATCATCCTCCAAATTTACTTGAGAAGCACTCCCAGCCTGGCTGTTTGAAGCTTGGGTGTTTTGATAAGAGGGTCCATTATTAATCTCCGGGTTGAAAATGTGTGCCATATACAACTTCAACAGTTGGAATACCGATTCATGCTTTCACTTCCCCTATTTAGGATTTGCTTCATAGTTTTGTCGACCTTCGTGGTACTTTAGAATAAAAATAAATATTATTAGTTCTTTGGCAATTGGACATATTCACAAGTATTTTAAGTATATTATTTCATATACTTACATTATCGTCGATTGTGTATCCGCTTTGTGGTTGACGGAAAAACGGCCTGATACAATTTGCATATTCTTTACATTCTTTTTTGATAGTGGAGAGTCTGTTTTGCAAGGACTTTTGTCTTCGGTTTTCACCATGCCATATTTTCTTGTACTCAGATTTTATTGTTCTCCAAAACTCTCCTTTGCTTTGATCTTTTCCTTTAATCGGATCCCTGCTTGCGATAATGAATCCCCAAACTAGTGCTTCATCCTCTGCTGTTGTGAAGTGAGCGCTTGTGTATTCTAGTGTCTCATCATATTCCATGATCAAAAGAGTATTGAAAGAAGAGAAGGAAAATCAATGAAGAAGAGAAATCAATTGATTTTGGTGTGATTGAGCAAAAAAAAACAATTTATGTGCACCCTTTCTCTTTTCCTCACTACATCCGGGACGGGTTGGCCTAGATTTTGCTCTGAGACTCCAAAAGTGCCACCACTGCTACAACATTCTCCTCGAGTTCATCTTCCTCATCATCCAGTAGTTTGTACAAAATTCTCCTCATAGCTCCTAATATAAGAAAAACAAAAAGATAAATAAAACATTCATAAAACTCACACCAAAATAAAACATTGAATCACAAAGCAAATAATCATTCACACCAAAAGGCAAAATAAATCATGCACTTAAAGAAAAAGAAAAAAACATTAACACTCCATGGAAATTTAATTCATAAAACTCCAAACATAAACACTCCATAAGTCTACATAAGTTTTCATTAACACTACAAGTAAAAATCTCCATATTGATTTTCATTCACTAAAAGAAAAAATGAGTTCCAGGATTTTGATTTTCACGAGGATATTGAGTTTCTTGAACCACATCCACGTCTTCTATCATGTCGTCAAACTCATTGTTCAAATCGGTGTTCAAACGACGGCGCTGTTGTGGTTGATCTTGTGATGTAGAAGGATAGAATCACAGAAGGTCATAATATCCTTGTGATGTAGAAGGTTGCTCATAATATCCTTGTGGTGTCTGCAATTGTTGAGAGGCTGCATAAGCTTGCTCATATGTACCACCACCTAATGTCAGTTCTTCTTGGGGTCTTGGTGTCGACGCTGATGGTACTGAAGAAGTAGAGCGACCAGATGAGGAACA
>JAJJMA010344442.1:0-12309 GCA_023529015.1 Papaver nudicaule
GTTACTTATTAACATAATTGCCATTCCTTACTTCTTAAACATCCAAATGTCTAGACCCAAGCCCAACTAGATAGACTCAACTAAGTATGTATCAAGCCCATTAGGTCCTAATGAACTTGGGTCATCCACATTAGTCCCCTGACGGTTCGGGCGGGCAGAGTGTGCCGGGTCGACCGTCACCCAGGGATACCCAAGTCCCCTAGCCGTCGCCCACGTCCAATCCCATAACTGTCGAAATCGTGGCCTACGTGGCGGCGCACGTTCAGGACTGTTGGCATCGTGGTCTATGTGGCGAGCGGTTACCCTTTTCCTTGTCATATAAATACTCTTTTACCTTTTGCCTTCTTTAGTCAATTTTCCTTGGTTGAAATTCTTCTCTTCTTCTTCTTCTATTACCATGAGGGATCATGACGAGCCGTTACAAGACGACACACTCGCTCCTAATTACGAGGAGGAGGTTAATCCCGAAACCGTGCTAGAGGGAGAGGGCGCTCCAACTCCTAACCTCGATGTCTTTCCCCCCGCTGATCGGGAAGATGGCTTATTTTCCAAGGATCTGTTTGTACGAAGCGTTTATCTTCAGAGCGCTTTTGTCCCTCTTCCTGGCGCCGAATATCCGGATGATTTCTTCAATCAGCGTCTCCTGAATCGACTACCGCCACAGTTACCAGCCGACCCGGAGTGGCTGTTAAAGCCAGATAGCGCTGAATGGTCATTTCCTCCCTATGAGCAGATTCCCCGACTAGCTATAAATCGCGGCGATTATGAGCTTCCCAACATTGTTTACAAATCCACGGCGAAGCCTCAAGAGGGTTGGGCACCATGGGTCGACTTTATTGAGGGCCATGAGTCACACGCTCGCATACTAGGAAAAATCGGCGTTCTCGACGCCATCAAGGCGTCCAAATGTCGTTCTTGCAATCGTAGTAACATTGATCTGACCAAGCTGGTCACGCGCTGGATTTCTCTGTTTCATACTTTTCTTTTCGCTTGGGGGGAGGCGACCATTACTCTTGAGGACGTGATTGCCTTTACTCTGTTGCCCGTTCACGGCACTTGTTATTGGCATCAGTCCGCCGTTGCAGGGTGCATGCGTGAGAAAGATTGGGATTTGGTGGCTATCCTGAAGAAGTCCAAGGAGCTCGCGAGAGATGTCCCAGTTGAGGGAGCCGGGGAGAACCCAGAAAAAGGTAAGGAACTCGAATGTGCTCAGGACGACGATGTGGAAGGAGGCGAGGAACATGAAGGCGCTCGGGGTATATACGTTTTTCTATTTTAGCTCGTCTTCTACTCTTTCCTTACCCTATATGAGTGTTTATTCCTTGTAACTAATCCCTTTTTTATACCTTCTAGGTGAGGGTGACGGTGAAGCAACGACTTCAAGCAAGTTGAAGAAGAGGCGCTCTTCTTACCCACTATTCGTGAAGTATTGGGCACCGAAGATGGTGGAAGGTCGTCTTAAATGTCCGGATTATGGCGAGGATTCGGAAAGAGCGCAGCTAGCAGCGTTTCTCCTCTTCTGGTTGAGTCATGATGTCTTTGAATTTAGCCCAGGGGACACAATCAAGGAGGAGCTTATGCCCATGGCCGTTTTGATGGCGCGTGGCGTATCTTTCCCTCTGGCTCCTATGTTCCTGGGTGGGCTTTACCACCACTTAGACCTGCTCGTGATCGATATCCAGAGGGCCGCTGATGTGCATACGGTCGAGACCTTCGTGCCTGCCAGTTTCCTTCAGATGTGGTCTTGGGACCGGTTCCCAGGGTTTAGTCCGCCGGAACCGACGCTTACCCTTCAAGGCATCGAGGAACGGGTTGACGAGAATGGGGAAACTTACCAGGATCCCATGGTGTATTCTTACCCCCGTGCCCGCCTTTTCAAACGGAAATCGCCCAAATCTCTTGACAGTATTTCCCATTATATGGATATTGGGACCAAGTTTTATTTTTCTCCATACACTGATGGTCGCGTCGGGCCTGTTCCTTATACCTTTTATTCGGATGAAGAGGAAATCCTCGATTCTCAAAAGGTGAAGCAGGGGAGTGAAGTGGATTTCATTTTATCAGTTACTTCTGGCTATCTTCCTGGGTTTTATGGAGGCGCGTTCTCTATTGAGGCTTATAATTTCGATCGAGTTGTCCGCCAAGCAGGTTTTGATCAGGGGGTTCCTTCGCCGCCCTTACCTCTTCTTATCCTGAATGACGCCTCAATTGAGGTCTGTTACGATAGATTTGTCTATTCTGAGGGAGGCGTACTTCGTTGTCGTCCACTCCCCTTTACCATCCGTTATCCAAAGCCTGCTCGAGAAACCCTTCGTGTTTCCGCTGATTGGCATCTTTACTGGAACGAGCTTTTAACTCGTGTGATGAACTTTCTGATTACTGCCCGTGTCATCTACCCCGCGCCGGATAAAGATGAACTTTGCGAGATGCACCATGTTGGACGATTTGTGCTTGAGAAGAGTGTAGCAGAGCCTCTGAGGTTAGTTCCTGGGAACAAGGGTCGTGCTCGGATTTCTTCTGAGACAACTTGGGGTCCTTTTCCTTTAGACCCCGATGCGGCTGTAAAGCTTAAACCAAAGAGGAGGGCCCCCCATTCCTCCCCAAAAGCTGCTGGCGGTCAAGGACGATCGCGGACGACTCGAGTCCCCAAGCCATCCCCTTCAGCGCCCAGCGTTGTGCTGGTCAGAGGCAATTTGGTAAGTGACCATTCTTTTGGTATATCGATTTGATATTTTGTGTTCGTGAGTGTCTTCCAGATACTTTGTTTTACTTAAGTTTCTGCTTGCCCGTAGCCTGACGGCGCTCATGATCCAAGACCGCGTAAGCGGTCTCTGGAGGAATGGTTTAACATGCCCGAGTGTGAGTGGCGTGAGAAGGCCTTGATTGATAAACGAAACTGGGAAGCGGGCATAGTTCCCGTTCCTCGGTGTGTATCGTCCCCTTCTAACAAGTCTTATACTAAACAGGCGCGTCCCTTGATCTCCTCAAAAAGAAAATGTGTCGCGTCCGTGCAAACTCCTACTCGTTCAAGTAACCCTGGGTTTGTTCGGGAATTTGAACGTCGTAATCAGAGCGCCGGTCCCAAACCGGATGACGTTATGAAGTTGACGCGTTTACATCCTTTAGTTTGTTCCGTTAGGCGCGGTCATGTTAATTCCCTGGATTCTCCGACTGCTATTTTGGAATCCTTCATCTCATCGATGTCAGGGAGAGAACACCAAGTAGGCCCATCTTCTCCTGACCTTGTACTGTCTGATCCAGGTATGCATTAAATTTTACACGTGGAGCGCATTTACTCCCCTTATTAGGCAAGAAGAAAAAGAAATTTATTATATATAAAGGCTCTAGTATCTGTTTCATTCTTCAGCGAATTAAGAGAGAATTTGAACCTGTGTACGTTTACCCTAGGTTCCTTCGACGGGGATTATTCTGACGAGCAAGCAGGTGATACCGACGTTGACGAGGAAGCGACCTCAGCGCCTATTGAGCAGGTGAGTCATGCCGACTTTCCCCAGGTGTGTTTTATCCACTTCTCCCCCCCCCCCCCCCCCCCCCTTTTCTTTTTTTACTAACATTGCTATTATCCTTATTTATTTTTGATAGGGAGAGGATATGGGGAAACGTGTGAACAAAGAAACTAACAGCGCGAGCAGTGAGAAGCGCCTGAGGAACTTTTTGCCTCCCAGAAATGACAAAATTGTCAATCGGCCCTCGGCTTCAGCGATATTAGGTTCACCTGCCGCTACTGCGACTCGTTCTCCAGCCATTAATACGTTCCGCTCCTCTTCTGTTAAGGCATTCCGTAATGTTGTTGTTCTCCCCTTGTTCGAACGAGTTTTCGATCGGTCGGATATCGGTTTTGAGGACGAGGCTTTTGAGCTCGTTCATGGGTTTTGGATTCCTTCCGTGCACGCGGGCACTTATACTAAAATTCTGAAACGTCATGGCCATATCGTGCCCTCGAATATGGCAGACAGTCTCGGTGCATCGGTGCAAGTGAAAATGGTCCATGACCTACTAGTTGCAGTGGCTGGTCTCTATGGCGCTGAGCAGGACCCTCCTTCTGAGAGTCAGATGACGAAATGGGAGGGAGCTCTTTCTGTTGCAGAGTATATGCAATTCAACGTTGCTTGGCTACGAGAGCTGTTAAGGAAGGTGAGAACCAAGCCTGACCCCAGAGCCTCGAAGTTATCTGCTAGGATTGAGCAGCTGATCCATGAGAGGGAGCGGTTGACTGCCGAGGTCGAAGCTAAAACCGTGGAACAGCGGAAGATCGCACTGGAGTTCAGTAGTGTTACCGATGCCCTTGGCGGATTAGAGCAGGAGGCCGCGCAGGTTGATCAGGAGCTAGAGATGAAGTGAAAGGAGTTGGCTGATCTGGAGGCCGAAATATTAATCCTCCCCCCCCCCCCCTTTTTTTTAGCGAGTGAGGATATTATTGTCTTTGAATTTTGAATATTGGTTTTCGTGTTTGAACATTTATTGCTTGTATTTAATGATGGGTTCTATTTAAATAGTTGGAGTATGGGTATTTTGTTTGCATCCTCTTATTTTAATCTGCAGATATTTGTGTATATGGCGCTATCTCGTGAGGAGGTTGGGAATGAGATTCAACGTTTGCGAAGGGCGAGCTTTGTTTTGTCTATAATAGTTGCCTACTTTGGGAAGTTGTCAGATGACTCTTGTCTTGAGTTTGCCGAAGTGAACTCCTTGGTGGAAAGGGTAAGACTATCGGGGCACGAGCCTGATGAAGTTTCCTTGGAGCGCCTTCGAAGCTGTAGGGCGCGTCGAGTATTCTCTACTTTGAGTTTATATGACAGCTCTCGGGCTCTGCGCATAATAAATGCATCATTAGCCCATGCCTTTGTTTTGTTTCGTACGTTTCGGAGTCGAAGTGTCTAGAAGGGATATTTTCAGTCAAGGGAGCTGTCTTTTCGATTTCCGTGTCGTAATAAATGTACCCCTGGACTGTTAACTCTTGAGGATGCCTATATATATGTGTTTTATCATCTTTTTCATTTCATTTTTCTCGTGTGTTTGTGTTTATTTGTTGTTTTATTTTTGCAAGTAATTTCTGATGGCATTTCGCCTACGCGGCTATTTTGTATCCTTGTCCTCAGCGCCATCAATGTCTACTCCTTTGGATTTAGAGCAAGAAATCGGGCGACTGGAATCAGTCAAGGAAGAGATGGAGTTGATAGTCACGCATAGGCGAGAAGACTATGAGGCTCTTCAACAGATTTGGAACGAGCACCACGCTGAGTGGGAAGCCGCTTGTGTTGCTGGTCACGCTCCTGGCGTTCAGTTTGGTTCGCATAATGAGGTTGGACTTCGTAAGCGAATGGATCGAACTCATGGTCGTCGTACTAGCGCTCTTAGTGGCCTCTTGGAGGCCGAACGTTTTGTCAAGGACATTGACGCGGAGCTTGAGCGATGTAGGCGCGCCATAGCCGTGGGCGCGGTCATGCCGTTAGTCTAATCTTTTCCCTATGTAGATGCCGTATGGCTTTTTATTAAAACGTATATTTATTTGACACATGTCATTCATGCCCGAGACAATTCCCTTTGCATTAAAGGTACCGGTTTTGTCAGTATAAAAAGCGTTTTCCAGTTGCCTATTTTTTCAATTGTTGTTTTGTTTCTTTACGATCAATCGAGATGGCATCTCTGGATGGTTTGTGGGTATTAGCTCTCCCCGCTATTCCTGGCGCATTAAAGCGTGCAAATTTTGAAAAGGAAACAAAGCGCTTACGTAGTATCCTCTTGGAAACTAAGGGTTTACTCCAATCGCATGAACAACGATGTAAGAGCATCCGCGTGGCCCTGTCGGAACAATGTGAGACTATGGAATTGATTCGTCGTGCAGGCGCGGATTCGTATTTACGAGGCAAGGCGCGCCATCGCTATAATGAGCTCGTGCAACAGCTTTCCAAAGAAGAGGATTATGCGGAGTATGCACGGGATTCTGTTGATTTTGTCGCACAGCGCTTTGCCGAATGTGAAGCCGAGTTAGTTAAGCTGGCTAATGTTTAATATATGCCGTAATGATCTTTACTATTGTGAGAGCGTGCTCTTCTGTAGTTTGACTGATTTTCTTTTCATCATAGAAAGTAGCTCTTGTTTGTGTGCCTTGTGGGCTAATGTTATTGATGTGTTTTGTGTTTAGACTATTAAAATCGTGGACAGGCAGCGTGTTCAAAGTGCTCCTTACTGGTAGGGCGCGTGTTAGGCGACCCTCCGAGTACGTTCCGATAGTTTGATAGATAACGTAGATTAATCAATTGGTATAACGCCCCGAGCGTATTCCAACAATGTGTTGCATAATCTTTGCATAATCTTCCCTGATATGCGGCTCTGAGGCTATTTAAAAGGCACGTAGGCCTATGATAGAGTTGATTTGGTTTTTGCATAAATGAGACGCGTCAAGGCATTTTTGTGTATATAAAATTTTATTTTGCTGGTAAGGCGCGAGTTGGGCGACCCTCCGAGCATGTTCCGATAGTTTGATAAATAGCGTAGATTAAGCAGTTGGTATAACGCCCCGAGCGTATTCCGATAATGTGTTGCATAATCCTTGGTATAACGCCTGTCTTAGAGTGGCCGCGTATCAGGCGCACCACCGAGCGTGTTCCAATAAAAGGAAGCGTGTTCAGTGCGCTCCTAAGGCAGCGTGTTCAGTGCGCTCCTGATGGGCTTTCAGTGCCCAATCGACCAGGGTGATCAGTGCCCTTGTGTTTAATCGATTTTGTTATAAAAGGGAGCGTGTTCAGTGCGCTCCCGAGGTAATCATGTTTAATGCACTCTTTGGGTTTTCAGTGCCCATGAAATAAATAAATTGACTGAAGGAAAGAGCATATATTTCTCTTTTTTTTTTTTGTTTACATATAATGATAAATAAACGAAACGAAAATTAATAACAATAAGGGGTAGAAGTTACCACCAGTGTCCCTTGGCCCTAACCTCTTATGCATAGTATAATTTAATCCATTTGCCATTAATTGGGGTATCGATCTCCTCGCCGCTCATGTGGTTGAGGTAGTAGTAGCCACTTTCTGCAACCTTTCGCACAATATAAGGCCCGCGCCAATTCGCCGCGAATTTCCCTGCTTTGGTTTTCCTTTGCACGTGCTTTGCGATTTTTAGTACAATATCACCGACTTCGAAGGAACGAGGTATTACCTTTTTGTTATAGTAACGCGCCTTAGTATCTCTATAAGTTTCAGCGAATTTTTCCGCCCTCGCCCTTCTTTCTGCGAGTGCGTCAAGGTGCGCGATTCTGCTTACATTATCAGGTTCCGCGTGGCTGGCTATCGCTACTCTGGCTGACGGCACCGCTACTTCCGCTGGTAGGATGGCATCCTCTCCATATACCAAGGAGTAGGGAGATACTCCCGTTGAGCTCCGCTTGGAGATCCTGTAGGCCCATAGTGCCAAAGGCAGTTGCTCATGCCAACTTCTGTGATGGTCGTGGACATTTTTGCTCAGGATTCTGAGCAGCGTTTTGTTGGTGGACTCTGCCAATCCGTTTCCTTGTGGGTAATATTCAGTTGACGCGTGTTGCTTTATATGGTACTTGGCCAACAAGTCTGCCACCTTCTGATTGATGAACGAAGTGCCGTTGTCTGAGCGAATGATCATTGGCGCGCCGAAACGACAAATGATGTATTCTTTGATAAACGCGGCAACGGTTTCTCCTTCGTAGTTTCGCAGAGGCGCCGCCTCTACCCACTTGGTTGAGTATTCCGTGGCCGTGATTATATATTTGTGCCTCCCGGAAGATAGAGGACTTATAGGACCAATCAAGTCCAGACCCCAGCTGTGGAAAGGCCATGGAGCAACTACGCTATGTAATTCTTTGTGTGGTGCTTGAATAACGTTTCCATGGAGTTGGCAAATATCGCATTTTCTTACAAAATCTGTTGTGTCCGCCTCCATGGTGGGCCAATAGTATCCACCATCGTGAACATGTATGAATAATTTGCGTTTTCCTTGATGTCTCATGTGCTTTGGTCATTACTGTTCGCGCTTCTTCACTACTTAGGCATCTTAGGGCGCCATTGTTAAAACTTCGCCGGTACAGTACCCCTTCACTAATGAAGAAACGCGCTGCCTTTTTCTTTATTACCAAGGCTTCTACCTCATCTCCCGGGAGTGATCCGTTCCTTAGATAATTTATGTACGGCTGCCTCCAGTCCAATTCTTCGATCGTGCAAACTTCCGCTGGTTGCGGCGGCGCTTGGCATTCCGTACAATTGTTTTGCAAAGTCGCGGCTTGTGTCGCCATCTCAGGCCAGTAGTACCCTTTCCTTTGTATCCTCCTGTATAGTGGGACCACTCCTGAGTGTCCACAAGTTTCCTGATGAACTTTGTCCAAGAGATTTATCGCTTCTTGATTCCCTATGCACCGTGCTAGAGCTCCCCCTGTCATTCGGTAGTACAGCTGCCCTTTGATGACCACGAAAGATTTCAACTTTTTGAATAACATCGACCTGTCTTCCTTTGTCTTACTGAGCTCTCTCATGACTCCCTTTCTCCAATCATTTTCTTCTTCAAATTTCATCTCTCGCAACCATGTGCTAGGCAGTTCTTGCCTGTATACGGTAATCGATCCTTCATCTTTGCCGTTCAAATTGATTTTTGCTGCAAGTGTCGCCAAAGCGTCGGCATGTCTGTTCATGGCTCTTCCAGTGTGCCCTAATTCTATTTGGGTGAACTTAGCTATCTGCTCCTGTGCCTCCGCGCGGTAGGGTGCTAGCCGTTCTTCCTTGACTTGGAATTCCCCTCCTGCTTGACTCATGACTAACTTTGAATCACCATGTACGTGAAGTCGTTGGAGTTTCATTTGCTCCGCCAGTTTGAGCCCTATTAGGAATGCCTCGTACTCGGCCATGTTGTTGCTACAAGCGAAATCTAGTTTGAAAGTGAACGACAATAGCTCCTTTTTGGGTGTTTCGAACACAATGCCTGCTCCCCCATACGTCCCATACGACGACCCATCAAAGTACATGTCCCACGTATCTTCTTCTTCTAGTTCTGCTACTTCCCCAGGGATGTCCTCATGAATATCAGCCTCGTCGCTTCCAGGGAACGCAGCTAAAAGATCTGCAATCGCTTGACCCCTGACGCCTCGCGGTCTTTGGTAATATAACCCGAACTCTGACAGCTGGAGGGACCATCGCGCAGTTCGCCCAGTTAAGTATGGACGTTCGGCTAAATAAACCATGGGATTCGCCGCGGCAACCACCACCGTTTGATGTGCCAATAGGTATGGCCTTAATTTTTGAGCTGCATAGATGAGAGCTAGGCATGCTTGTTCTATGCGGGGATATCTCACCTCGGCTTTCTTCAGCAAGCGACTCACATAATATATAGGGAAAAGCTGGTCATTTCCCAAATCTTGAGCGAGGAGTGCTCCTATTGCTTCGGTCGTGTATGCTAGATAGAGGTGTAACCGCTTGCTTGGTATTGGGGGGCGAAGGACTCGTGGGCAAGTCAAGCATCGTTTTATGTTGTCGAAAGCGGTCCGTTGGACATCTCCCCATTGAAATGCGCACCCTTTCTTTAGCAATGGGGTAAGAGCGGCCATCATCTGGGCGAGGCCTGGTATGAACCGCCTAATATAAGATATTTTCCCTAGAAAACTCTGAAGCTCCTGTATGTTAGAAGGGCTGTCCATACTAAGTATTGCTTGCGCCTTTCCTGGATCCACTTGGATTCCCGTGCTGGTAACCACGAAACCCAGGAACTTGCCCGATGTGACCCCAAAAGCACACTTCAGGGGATTCATCTTAAGTTTGTACTGTCTGTAACGCTCAAATACCGTCCGTAAATGGTCGATGTGGTCTTCCCTCTTCCGGGATTTAACCACAATGTCGTCGACATATACAACTTGCCTATGGATCAAATCATGAAAGATAGAAACCATGGCGCGTTGGTAAGTTGCCCCCGCGTTCTTCAGCCCAAAGGGCATCACCTCGTAGTAGAAGCATCCGAATGGTGTTTGGAACGCCGTTTTGTGTGCGTCGACAGTGTCCATTCTAATCTGGTTGTAGCCACTGTAACCATCCATAAATGAAAACATTTGGTGGTTACTAGTCGCGTCTACTAGCATGTCAATATTCGGCACAGGGAACTCGTCTTTCGGACAGGCTCTGTTTAAATCTTTGTAGTCCACGCAGCAGCGGATTTTTCCATTTTTCTTCATTACCGGTACAATGTTAGCTAACCATGGCGCGTTCTTTGTGGGTTTGATGAATTTCGCCGCTACTAGCCGCTCGATTTCCTCCTTTATTGCCAACGCCACATCCTTGTGAAAAGTACGACTTCTTTGCTTTACGGGGCGCGCGTAAGGGAGGACGTCTAGAGAGTGTGCAGCTAACTCCGCGTCCAATCCTGGCATCTCGCTGTATGTATAGGCAAAAACGTCTCTATACTCTTTTAATAGTTCGACCATTCTTCTCCGTTCTTCCTTTCCGAGGGACGCGCTAATCTTGATTAGTCTTTCTTCTTCATCACCGATGTCTTCTTCTTCTACCTCGTCTAACGATGGTATCTCTGTGGGTTCCTCCACTGGTAGTGACTCTGCCGTCACTTCTTCTTCCTCGCCGGGAGATGGTGTCACCTGGCTTGTAGATGCTTCACACAATTGCTCGGGTGGCAGCATCTCCGCTGATTGCTATAATCTGTAAATGTGCCCTCCGCCTTGAGTGGTGAAGCGGTGAAAACGAGGCTCTAACCCTGTCTTTGGCCTTTTAGAACCTGCTAGCGCCCCTAATCTCTCGGCGCTAAATACATATGTCTTCTCTTCAACCTTCCTTTTTTCTTTAGGTATCTCCAAACGAGCGGGATTAAAGACCGAAACTTTATTATCCTCTTCCCACTTTGGTAAAGGGATCGTCCGGGACAGACCTATTACAGCCGCTTCTTCCTGTCTCACTGGCTGATAGAAAACTGCTTCCGCCATATATGCTTCCTCGGGACCAAAAGGGTTGTTCGTAGCCGGTACTCTGTATTCCCTTCCCCCGATGCTAGTTTTGATGCATTGATGATAGGTGGACGCCACAACATGGTGATCGCGTATCCATCCGCGCCCTAGAAGTAGGTGAAACGAAGTGTGATCGTCTAACACATGGAAAGGCACTGACGCTTTAATCGGCCCGATGGACACAACGAGGCATATTACTCCGATTGCCTCTTGGGTATGACCTCCGAAGCCGCGTACCACTGTTTTTCGTTCTCTGATATCCTCCCTTGGTATTCCTAGTAAATCCAGAGTGTATACCGAGATAAGGTTCAGCGACGCCCCTCCATCAATGAATACTCTTCTTAATTGCTGCTTATTGACAGTCACAGTGAGGTACAAGGGACGTAGGTGCTCTCCCGGGATACATATATCACTATCATCAAAAGTAATCCTTCCCCTTGATAGCGCCTGGTGGCCTACCGCTATGGCAGCGATTGCCTGAGACGCCTCCCTGACCTGGTCTTCGCTGAAATCGAGGGAGTCGAAGAATTGCTGTGCGATGACGGTTTTGGAGAACCGGAAAGCAACATTATTAGTTCCCTCGAAATCCTGTTTTCCACAGGACAATTCGCACGCCTCTTCCTTGGATTCCTCCCATGCTGCCCATCCCTCGTCCCTAGGGTCATGGGAAATCAACATGACGTTGTGGTTGGGCAAAGGATCCTTGTCTATTTCTTGTCGTCTGAGGTCTATCTCCCCGGCCCTCTCTTTCCTCCAAAACGCATTTCGTACCCCATAACAATCAAGGGTCGAGTGGTTTACCCTCCTATGAAAATGGCAGTATCGTTCATGAGCTTTGTTGACAGTGTTTATGTCTACGACAGCGGGTGGTAAGTTAATTTCTCCATTAGCGGCCCACTGATCGACGAGGTTCTCGATTTTCTCTTTTGTGCAAGGTATGGGCACTGGAATAGGACGTTGACTGTTAGAATTATTTCCACTTCGTACTCCTTGTGGTGCGGCGCCTTGATATGGCTGGAAGGGCGCTTGTCGCTTATTTCCCGGAGCGGGTCCACTGCTAGTAATCGCCGCGCTTAATGAGTTAACGGAGTTGTACCACGTCTGCCCCATTTTCGCCTGTTGAAAGATCCCAAGGCAATCTGATAACCGCGCCGCGGCCTCTTCTAACTCTACAAAGGTTTGGAATTGGAAATTGGACAAGGCGAAGCGCAAGGTGGCGGTCATTTTCCCAACGCAGATCTCAACAAGTCTGTCTTCTGGCACCTCTTCGCTTAATTCGAGCGCGTGACTTCGGAACCTCGTGATGTATTTCATAGGGTCTTCAT
>JAJJMA010344445.1:3435-14855 GCA_023529015.1 Papaver nudicaule
ATGAGCCAAGAGCGTAAAGTTAAAAGAAAAAAGAATCCATCACATTTGAATCCTGATTTTTCACCAATATTTTTCTATTCCATAAACTCAATCATATCGAACCCCAAATTTCGGGAGCATGTGATTAGCGTTTTTCCTTGTGGGACCTGAAAGTTGCAATATCTAAAAGTTCTAAACAAATGAAACGAGAAACAAGTTTAATAGCACATGGTAATTTCAAAAATAAAAATACGATAAGAAGATCTAATAAACTAAAATGAACACAGTTCGTTCATACTTTCATGGCAGCACTAGAGAATAGCTTAAAACAATAATGATGGATTTTCATGCCAACACTTGGTTCCACTTTCCCTACATCCCCTGGGCATCTGTCCTGATGAGGCTGAATACTCTTGTAATGATGTTTTGTTATTACTGGGTGTAGTTCCGTCTAGATAGAAATGAGAAACTAGAAAGAAGAAACTGATCTGACAAAAAAAATGGAACATACCTCAGAACAAGGACTGAATATCTTTTTCGGCTACTAACTCCCAATGCTTCATTATATTTCACAAATGTTTGGTCAAATGGCTTATCTTTGCTTTGTGCATTTACTGCCAGAAAGGTATCTTCCCCCACTGTTCACCAGACAATGCATGTCATTAAATTAACCATTCAAATCTATGTAATAAAACAGTAACATGATATAATTGATGTGCAAAACTGAGCAGGACTAAGCCATAAAGCATGTATCCATTCATAAGTTTATCCTTCTTGTATAGGAACCACTCCCCATGGCCCGTATCATCCTCGTAATCTCCTAAAAGAGCCACAGACTGCGCACCATATCTGGACTGCCCAGGAATTCCAACGACATGAGGAAAGTGGGCTCTCCATTATCTGCATTTTAAACAAGACTATCAACCCCAGATACTGTAAGTAATGGAATATACAACCATGTAAAGTGTTATCCTTCAGAGTTTTATTGTTTTCCTTATTAATTTTGTCCCTACAAAGTGAAAAAAAGAAAATGAACTAATATACTTACCGATCGCAGATTACATTACTTTGACCGTATTAGCCAACAAATACCTTTTTTCCTTGATATTTTCTTCCAAGCCGGAAACGATCGATTGCAGATCAACCACGTGAGAACCAGCATCTTTAGATGCCAATTTGGTGGCTTTCTCTCGCCACTATAACAGTGACATTTCCTTCAGCATGTAGGCTTCTGCTGCATTCTTTACATCCTGGAACATGGGAACAAGAAAAAACATTAGGATTGTTACTTTTACATAAATATTGACCGATACCTCATAAGAACCCATATCAAGATATACCTCCAAGTTATCTTTTTCTTTCTCTGCCAATTTAACCATATGCACCACCCCAGATCTTTTCTCAGTAAGGAATTTCAATTGATAAAAGAGGTCATAAAATACCACAGTTTAGTATCATTTGTAATTCGGAAAATGAAGACAAAGATATCTTTAAAACCATGAGTATATACAATTAGGTTCACCAGATACAATTCACACCAAAACGTAAAGAGAACCACATTTCAATGAACGTAAGAGTAAAATATCAGAGACAATTACAGTTGACAAATAATTTAAAACATGAAATCAAAACAGTTCCATATAAAACCCTAGAAACCAAATTTAAGTTGAACTTCATACCTTGTTTTGAACGTTGAATCCTCCAGTAATTTCTCTTGATTCTGATGATAAACTCAATCAATAACGCCAGCGGCAACGCTACCCGCCCAAATAGGTGATAGTCTGATAGAGGAGAACATTTAGGATATAAAATCCTACAGTATCAGGCAAAAAAGACTTAACAATGATCTTTCAATACAAACTTAGGGCTGCTTACAATACAAATATAAATCTGTAAAACAAGACAAAATTGGAAAGTAAGATAAACCCAGATCATAAACTAGGGATTTCACTAAAAGCACGAAAACTTGTACCTTTCAAGAAATCGAATATTTTGGAATCTTGGCGACCAAATCAAGAACCAATCAAGTAACTCAGGACCATAAGTTTTCCTAAGAGAAGAAATCAAGAGATCCATGTGGATTCTAATAGAGATGAAGAAGAGAGATCTTTAAAGCTCGACTTCTATACATAAAAACGAAATGGAAAAATTTCAGAGCAAGCGCGATAGATAGTGAGTGATCGAGAGGTAAGGATTGAAGCAAAAAATGAAACCCTAGATTGAAGTAAAAGTTGAGATTCCAGATTTTGCTAAGAGAAGAAACCATGAGAAGAAAGATATGAGATTGCTTGTTTAAAGATTAAACTTATAGATTTTCATTTAATGGAAGAAGAGATCGATGGGTTATGGTATTGGAAAATTTTGGTGGTTCTTCTTCAGGAGTTATCCAAAAAAATTGAGAGGTGAAGCAGTCGAGGCCACACTAACATGACAGACCCACTAATTGAGACAGACCACTATGTACATCGTGCGTTTAGGAATGCTTTATGGGAGGATATATGTTCGTGGCACTAATTAAAAAAACTGTCATCTATAATTTTACACTTCGATAACAGACTTTGTATGGAACTGTTATAATAGCTTAAGAACAATGTCGGTTCTGAACTCTTTCTAAAGAAACTGTCATTGTACAATTATTCCCTAACAGTTTGATAAACTGCCACAATAGTTAGCCACTATTGATGTCACTTTTAGTAAGAATGTCACATATGTCTCATACCTTACTCTTTTGTGACAGTGGTTTAGTGAACTGTCATGGTTTTGATATTCGAACTGTCACCAAAGCCCATTTTTGTACTAGTGTAATCATTCGCATTTGTCAATAATAAAAAACAATAAAAAAAAGCTCTAATGGTTATTTCATTAAGTTCCTTAATTTTCGACAAAAAAGCCACACATGCATATCTTTTTAAAACGGATGGAGTAGTTCTTTTTTAAGTTGGATATGCAATCAGGTTTAGAAGGCTGGGACAACATTTAACCGAATTACATGGTAGGTACACAATTGTAGTTTCCCAAATCACAAAGCCTACATGAATTGACAAATATTCTATTTTCATCCTCGGGTTGTATCAATATCAATAGAACCAATTTTGTATGTACAATTCAAAACGCCTAAGAGAGACTGTACCAAAAGTTTCTCATCCAACCCTGGTGGCTGGTGCAAAGTTACAAAACGGATAGCAAGCAAAATCCTTAGCCAATACATATTTAGGGCCAATTGCCTATCAGCTTGTAATTTGTTTTACACAAAGTATAAGCATATAATTTCTGATGCAGGACCAAGTTAAAACAGCTGGAAATTCTTCTTTACTGAGTTCATTACTCATAACCATACTAGCATCTTACAAGGCTAAACTATGGACAAACAATATGAGTAAACTTTTCTAAAGAGGCAGATCCAAGAAAAAATAAACATTGAAACCAAGGAGCAATAGGATTTCTAACACAAGGTTAATTTGAAGCACTGGAGCCTATTTTTAACACAGCTGAACTTGCTCTCTATTCCCAAATGAAATCGATCTGGTCAACCTACATTACAAAAATGATCAATAAGATTAGATCTCATTATATTAAGCAACATTACACCATATCACAATTGAATAAACCAATCATTTGGAAATAATGAAAATCATTATATTACTTTCTGAATGCTTTCCCTAACAAGATCTATAGAACTCTTTTGAGAGGAAAACTCATGATGAGTAACTTGTTGTTGAAAAGATAATTAAGATCGGTAATGATTTTTTTGCGAGGTTAACCATAAAGTGAGATCTGCTGTTGTTAGATATATAGAGATAGGTTTCTTTCTTTTGTCTACGGATAAGAAAATATGGCAAAACTTTTCTACTTATAAGGCATACAGACGTGCCCCAAAGAATTAGGGTTAATAACAACCTTTAATTCTATCTCATTACTAGTGTAGCTAGCACGCGCGATGCGCGTGCTTTTATTTCTTTGCCTCCTATTGTACTTCTACGCCCCCTTCTCTATTTCCCTTCCCCGTTTGTCCCTCCCCCTCTCCCTTTCCCACTTTCGCTTTGTTGCTCTCCTTACTGAAATTGTAACACTCCAAATTCGTCATTTGCATATTACAATCGATAACTCTATAATTCTTCCGAAAAACACTTCCAGCACCTAAGAAGATCTTCCTTGTCTGAAGGTAATCTATTGTTTAAGGTCAAATTGGTTTTCTGATTTTAGATGGTTACAAACTTCTCACAGTGTGAAAAATGAAGGACATTCTAAGTCGATTACTTATTTTGTGGTTGTTCTTTGTGAATGAACTTGAGAAATCTTTCTAAATGTCGTCAGGTTTGTGAACTTTTGATTAATGGAGCATAATCTAAGAATTGGGAACTTTTGATCCTCCTTAGATTTCTAGTGAAACAGATAAAGATGGGAGAACTTTCTAGAGATCTAATTTGTAAAAGAAAGAAATTCATTTTGTGAACTAAATTACTGTTATACCCTCTCTTTATTTATGTAAAGTATCGATACACATTATAAATACAAGGGTAAAATGGTCCAGAAAATTTACATCCTCACTAAGGGGTGTTGGTTTTATATAATAGAATAGATTCAATTCAAGACTGACACACGTCGCTCTGCAAACCGCAAAACCCGATTGTGCAGGTGTGACTTCCAACCTGCATGATACACTAGGCCCATCTAAGTTAGAGACCAGTTGCTGCTTGCAAATATAATCTGTTGGATTGGTACACCCAGTCAAAGGTTTGCAATTAGATCACCTATTTAGTAGTCATGTAATTAGAATTTGTGTAAGTTTAGTCTCTACAATCATGTTTGTACATCTGTTTGCGACGAAACGAGATATGAGTGACAAAGATAGGGTATAATGTTGCCTATAAAATAAATCTATTTGTTTCAAAATATTATGTTGTTCACTCTATGGTTCACACTCTCAAAAAAAATTAGTATTCTACCGGAAAGATTATTTAGAAGTTGAGATGGTAGAGAATATTGAAATAGAGTTACAACGTGTTTTGCGTGGCTCCATCCACCCATAAATGAAACCATAAGCCCATCTCCTTCAGAAGAATCCAACATTTGCTTATAGCTCGTAGAAATGAGAGACATAAACAAGCTTACTGCAACATCTGCTAAACCATACACAGGATGACGAAAATAATATGGCCGTTGTTTCTAGTCAATAAATTAAACTTGTGTTATGTTTCTTGTTTTGTTCTAGGTTTTGCAAATTATTATTTATCCATTGTAGTGACATCCGGATTCCCCTTATAGAAGTAAAAAAAGTAGTCGATGTATTTGTACAATAATTAAAAAAATATAGTATAGCTTAAATTGATAAGATGTGTTTTGTACATTCCTTCTATAGAAGTCATTCCTTTTAGTTTACTCATGAATGAGCATGATACATTTCTAGATATATACTAAGTTGTGCTGATCAAGTTCCAAATTAGGTACTAACTCTTGAAAACTGTTTAGGATCGAGTTATACAAATCATAGTAACCTCTTCATTGGAGCATCATTCGATTATGTTTGCCCAACCATCTTTGTATTGTAGTCAACAAACCAAGTTTCAAAATTCGAATTTCGAAGTTGTTAAAGTTTAATTATTTTGGATTTTAGAGATGAAGAAATGAAATAGAGAGAAGAAGATTGTTTGTTGTTAATGATATAAGAGGAGGGTTTTTGTTTGGGTGTTTTTTTATTAGTTTTGAAGTAAGATTAGTAGTAAATTAGTGTTTAGAATTTTGAAGTTGTTTAAGTTTAATTTTTTTGGACCTTTGATATGAAGAAATGAAGTAGAGAAAAGAAGAGTGTTTGTTGATAATTATATATAGAAGAAGGTATTTGTTTGTGTGTTTTTTGATTAGTTATGTAGTTAAATTAATAGTAAAATTAGTACTCCCTCTGTCACATTTTAACTGTCCTTATTGCTATTTTCATTTGTTTCAAAAATGTATCATGCTTCTAATTATATCTGTATTTTTCAACTAAACTTTCAGATATAACCTTAAAAAAATATTTAGATAAACTGGAAACAAATTAATAAATATATATATATTTTTGATAATATTTAGATTATTTTACCTTTTATAGTTTAAAAAATAAAGTCATATATTTTCTCTTTATTATTTCCCACTTAAAATAGAAATTCATTTATTCTCTCTATATTTAATAGGGGTGAAATAGAAAATTCATTTGATCTCCTTATTTTTAGTCAAAGCGGTCAGTTAAAATGAGACGAAGGAAGTAGTAAAATTAGTTAGGAACTTTTTAGTATTTGTACAAACTTTTAGCATCTCTTAAGTTAAGAGCTACTGTCGCATAGAATTTCAGAAGCAGTAGCACAACTATTTTGAAGCACTGGGTACTGGTCATCTAGTAACAGACAATATTCTGATGGGATCCCTATTCTGATCCATCGGTTGTGTTAACTCAATAGTTGTATGTCATAGTTATGGCCCTCAGTTAGCACTTCTCACATACTTATACAAGCAGTGTGACAGGTTCATCAACACCTTCAACCCTTTTATCATCTATGCACAAAGTTTCGGACGAGTTATGTGGAGCCCGTAACCAACCAATGATTGACCAAGAGATATCTATGATCGATACCAAATATGGAAAAAGTAATCTTTCGATATATACACAAACAAGGCTTGAACAAGAAAGTTTGGGCAGATTCAAGGGGAAAATAAACATTGAACAGACATTTATGTTATTGTTTACAATCCTTGTGAGGGAAAATTTATGATACCAAATTTCTCAAACAAAAACAAGATTATACACAAAGGGAACATTAAGGTAGATCTAAGGTGGGAAATAATTGAGACTAAATTTGTAATCATTACACACTGCGACTAGTATTCACAAACAAAAAGATTCCTAAATGTCACTGGTCTTCGTGGAAAAAATAACATCTATTATTTCTACCTTTGCCTCTCACAATTGGATACCTTAGTTTCCTCAACTAAGAGGTGCATGACAGTTGAATCTCTACTCTTCCTTCATCGCTGCTTATTTCAATCAAGTAGATTGGAACCTCAAACTCTCCCTCCATTCAACAATAACTGCATCATTCTGTATTCCCAACGCCCTTTTCCATCTCAATCAGTATATGATTTGTGGATGAACAACTTAAGCGAATCAATTTCTTCGCCTGTCCATTTATCACCATCTTAGACTGATAAATATGAAACAGATGAAGTCACGAAGAAGTTTGATGGCAAATTTTTGAGAGGAAAAATCATGACGTTAATATTGTTATGTTGAAAATGTTTGAATGGTCATGCTTTGTTTGTGATAAAACTAAAACAAATTTGTTGGATCCATTGAAAACTTATCTCCTGCTATGAAGTTCACCTTTCTTCATTAACGAGAGCACACCAAGAAAAACTTAAATTTTGGATCTATTCACTATTCATTAAAATATGAACATCAAAAGATCCACTAGCTGTGATGGTGTGCAGATCTATTGTCTCAGAGATTTTGGGTGAGGAAGAAAGAGAGGAAGGCGAGAGATATAAGAGGCGGAGAATATTGAAACTAGGGTTAGGTTTTCTATTCCTCTTTGGTTTATATAATCTTCATTGTCTTCAAGCCGTGAGTTGGAATCCAATGAAATTATTAACAACGAGATCTAGGGTCTTGATTTCTGATACGTGAGTTTCTCACATGCTCAATCATGCCTAGTTAATGAAAAACCTGGGCCTGAATGTGTGATCTCGTCGTTTCAATCGGTTGGCTAGATTCACATTTGCTTTGGTTCACTCGACTTTCATTGATGCCTTTTCCGTTAATCCACAACTTCTTAATTTGTAGATGAAAAGCTTGCTAGGTTGCATCAATTGATGTCCTGGTTTGGGTGTTGCTTTAAAAGGAATACAAATTAGCTAGGGTGTTCTCATACTTTAGCACTACATGTTGAATGGTGGTGGTTGCAGATCAGGTCAGGGACTCCAAGTCTCGGACTCGGGATCTATTCTTCATGGATTCACTTCCCGGCGTGTTCGTTTACTCGATCGATTATATATATCTCATTAACACCAAAGAGAACGAAAAAATAGAATCAGCAAAACAGTCCCAAAAAGAACTGCTGAAACCAAAACGTCCATCCCGGTGTGTTACAAAAGATAGAGATTCTCGAAGGTGATGGCGGTGTTGGTACCGTTTGTCGCATTGTATAATACCCCGAAGGTTAAACCGTACAATATCTACACCTTCTTGGGTAATCACTTCTATGTTTATGCGCATATCATATTTTGTTTTATTGTCATGTTGAATTTTAAGTATCAATCAATAGAATATTGTTTTTCAAAATTCGTGCTAACAAACGAGGATATCTGGACATGGATGTTACATTTTACATATGGAGAATTTCATTATCAGAGAATGTGCTAATCAATGTTTCATACAATCCATAGCAATGATTACTGCTGAAATTTCCAGCCTCATCAGTGTTGAGGGTCTTCAAATTGAACCTGGGTAAAGTGTGTGGTAGAACATGTTGAGGCGAATTATTGGAGCTTCATATGTGATCTTCCAACATTCGAAATACACCTATCACCCCCTTCTTACAGTATCAAACCTTTTTATGACTTGGCACCAGAGTAAAACCTGCTAGGTCCAGCATTCCCTTGACAAAATAAGGGTGCAGAAGCTATTGTTCCGTGTTGTGCATCTGCTATCGATGTAACATGGGAAAACCAAGATAGATCGATGTATGGCTTGGTGTGGTGTGGAAAACCTAGGAGGGCAGTATTGTTGGTACCCGAAAATCGGGTCATACCAAGTGTAGGTAGGGCTGTCCAAAGAAACCGAAACCATGGTGAACCGAATAAAACCGCACCGAAAATTGCAAAAACGGGGAAGACGGGGAAGAATCTGTTGACCTTGCACTGTTTTATTTCTATTCGACAAGGAAAAAGACGGGGAAGACTGTAAAGTCCTCAACTCAATGTTTTTGATCCTCATTTACATATAGATTAATTGGAGAACATGTGAAATTATCGGTTAAAGAAGGTCAACATTGGATGTCGTCATTTCGAATGTATTTATCGATCTTAGGCCAGCAAGTGAACTAAATGTTTATATTTTCCAAAACCAACAAACACGCATTTAAGATGCAAACACAATTTCAAATGGCGTTGATACACCGAAAATTTGTTTTAGTACTTCTACTAGGTATCACCCCGGCCGTTGGCCGGGGCTCAACCTTTTTCGTTTTTATTTATCTTTAACTCTTGGTTTTGAACTGGAAGTTCAAGATAGATTTAAACACTTAATTATTAGACCTTATTACTGGAATGGATAAGTTTTATTCTTATCGCAAACATAGGAGCGATAAATGCATATTAAATTAGTTGTATGACAAAAATAATTTACAGCAGAACTGTTGGATAGACATTGTTTGTCATCTCAAGTTTTTCACCGTCGACAAAGCACTGGTGCAACCTTGACAAAGCAACGTAAAGTTGGTCGTGGTTAAAAACAGGAGTCTTCAGATCGATCCCCACGTACTTTACAAATTGCCCCTGGGACTTATTGATTGTCATTGCATATGCTACTCGAACGGGAAACTGGCGTCTGCACTGTCAAGCTGACTGGTTATAGCTTCCTTCTCTTTACTGTTGTGCGAAACATCATTTTGTAGACCTCTTTGCTCACCTGCTATTTCGCCATAATCATGTAAATCTGAACATGTCACAGTTGAATCTTGTTTCAGCCTTAATTCTTGGGAGGTTGTAGCATGTTTCTTAATTATCTTGTTTTTACGTTTGCTATCAAGTGCACAAATTGAAAATACTTTTCGCCGTTGTTGAAAAATCAGAGCTGTGGAAAGAGCTCTCTGATAAAGAAAAGTATACCTCTTTTTCGCAACCGACACATTTCCGTTACCGACGTCAACTTTGCTTCCTGATAATTATTCATCGTCGGACACAGAGTCTTCATCAGTTTGCAACGAATCTTGATGTGAGTAGTCAAATTCTATATATGAAGGAATTGTGGAGAAGTCATCAAAATGCGAAATCAAGCCTTTTTCCCTCCACGTTACTGCATCATCATTATCATTGTTGCCATAATCATTCTCTTCTTCATGCTCTTTTGTTTGTTGAAGTAGCTGTGCTGATTATGCTAGGATCCTAAATCATGAGCTCTCATGTGAGGTTCTAAAGCTTTTCTTGAGATGAAATTCTAATAGAAACATTACAAATCTTACTTTTTCTTCTAAAGCTTCCAACAACAGCCGTTACTCCAGTTCCATCTTTGCCTGTCCTTTCTTCCCTGTTCTCAGCTAAAGCCCACTGAACCTGAATTCAAACTATGAGGAAAGGCAAGTCTCCTTATAAACTACGGGATTTTGCCTTTTTCAGCGAATTTTGTTGAGCTTCCTTTGTACCTTGAGTTGCTACAGTTTCTATTGGAAAGGGACCATTACAAAAGCATCCATCAAGCCCAATCCACAACTCCATTTGCCTTAAGTTCATGTCCATCTGTGTATTCTTCTCATACTCCACCAAACTGAACATTTGCATCTTATTCCTCGATTGTCGCCAACTGGAATCATTGTACCAGCTCACAATTTCCCGTCGATGCAACTTTAGTTCCAGTTGCATACAAAGTTGCAGCGTTAGTTCTAGCATTTTGACGAACAGGTGTTATGCAACTTTCCTATCAAGTATACCTGAGCTCTGCTAAGTTATCATCCACACACACCCATCACTATTAAACACAGCAGAGCCTGATTGCATTCATCAATCTCGTCCATTGAACATCTATTTCAAAACAAAAACTTCATAAAACTCACCTTCCTTCTCTCATATCAACTGTAGACTTGAGCCCAAAAATGTCGTGCGTTTCTTGTCTTCAAGAATCTCCCGTAACCCTTGTCCCTTGCAAACAGTCACTGACCCCATGGCAACACTCATCGCGTCTGGTTTGTTTTAGGTTTTGGTCACGATTAGAACCCAACTCTGCAAATTTTCAGTCCCACAACTAAAACAGACTAAACGTCACGCCTCAAGCCCTTGTTTTAAATTATGTGGCATAATTTCAGCCGCTAGACCACCTCAAGATGGACGGTCCGTATTACACTTCAACTAAAATTAGATTTAGGCCGGACGATTGCTTTATGGATGGCGGGGATTACTCTAGACAAAGGCTATGCCTCCTTACATCCAGATTTACAACCAACATCAAGAACCTTTCAACCATTAGTATCTTGTAACAATTGCTAAGTACTGTTTCTTCGTTTTTTTATGAATTTAGGGCTTGATTTGAAGATGTGAATTATAGTGATGGTGAAGGTGGGGGTGTTGGTGTTTGTTGAATCAAATTGGTTGTTAGAGCCTTAAAAAAAATCCCATCTCTATACCCAGGAACAACATCGAATTCCACTATCAGCCTCCGGCCGGCGCTCAACCTTTCGGTAAATTTTCGAAAGGTTGTC